>JASAND010025741.1:0-170621 GCA_030248195.1 Trissonchulus latispiculum
AAGCCTCGATTTTAACACCCCTTACTACTAATACAGTTGTATGCATACATTAACATAGTGTCATACAAAAGTTGGAGGGGGCTTGTACCTTGAACAAAAATTTTCAGGGGGGGCTTGTGTACCTCAAGAATAAATTTGTAAAATTTTTCGAAAAATTAAATCTACTTTTATTAAAATTTACTATTTTTGGTAAAAATTTGCAAAAAACGTAAATTTTTGGAAAAATATCAAAATTTTGCCCGATGTTCCCGAAAAATTAAGCATTTTAGCAAACAACTTCCGGCGAAGCCGGAAATTTATTGAAATTTTAGTGTAAAAACTAATATTTTCCGGCTATTTTTGTTTACCCCTTCGCCATTTTTTGTTACTCCTTGTCCCCGACGGCTATAGGGCTTCTACCTTGTCCGGGTTGGGGGGGGCCTTGGACCCCCCCCCCAGACCCCCCCGCTTTAACCTATGGTTGTTTGCGGGAATTACCGGAACTGTAGCCATCATCGTCAGGTAGCGGTTGGAAGTCCGTAAAACTGTCAGCCACGTATTTGACTGTGATTTTCTGAAAAGTAATCATCAACCACAAACAACATAGACTTGTGCTCAAACGAAGAACCCTAAGATTGAATGTGGGTACAATAAAATGCTAATTATTCTAGAAAGAGTATAGTATTGCAGCTCTAGTAGTGTGCCAACTAGCTTATTGAGTGTTGAATAAATTAATTGATTTAATTAAATAATTAATTCATTAAATTAAAATAAACTCCATGTACGTTCATACTTTTCCTTCGTCGTAGGAGAATGAAAAGTCGTCGTTGAGCTTTTCAGCAAACTTTGCCATCAGATCGGACAGGGAGATTAATTCGGCTGAAAAGTTGCCTGATAGACTGGATTTGACGCCGTACTGATTCTGATAGGTTGAATCATAGAGCTTCATAAGAATTCCGACATTCGTTTTACCATTGCTTACCGATAACGCCATCTAAATTAATAGAATTATTTTTTTAATTTATGAAAACAGTCAAAATTGGAACGACTTTATTTCGCGAACATTTCTAAAAATATTAAGTTACTAATTTGGACACAAGGTAATCTCTAAGTTACAGCATAATTCACTTTTACGCCATTGCACTGACTAGCAGGTGCAGGATGCAGATAGCATCCGCGCAATGACGGCTGCCTCCAGAACTCAGAATCTTCCCTTCAAACATAATCGCCCGCTAAGATTGCGTGCTGTCGCAGGAAGCAGGCACAGTATACGCTACGCTTCAAATGTAAGCCCAGACAGACGTATACATAATTGCGTCCAGGGTGCCAAGATCGGGAGCCAAAAGGTACCCAGCTACAGGGATGCTAGATTCCTGTCTTATAAAAGGTGCGACGCTTATCACCCTCTGAGTTATTATGTACTCTTGCTTATACTGATGCTTTATGTTTTCGTACTTAAATGCTAGCGATAGATACTTCTCCTTTACTATTAACAACAATACTAATCACTCTTGCTGATGGATCTTATCTCATATTTTATCTATTCTGTTATACCACAGATTTGCTAAGACTAATAAAATTTTACCTCCAACACCTTCATTCGGACGATTGACTCTAATCCGACAGATTGTCGTAACGAAAGGAGTAGGTTACTGGTGAAATCGGACTCGTCAGTAATTTCCTTATCAGCTGAAATTAAGATGACAGTATTTAATTAATTAAGCACCAGCTAACGAAAGAAGAAGAGGTAACCATTTGATCAATTCTTGCAGAGCACGTGGATTAAAGGTTTTGTAATTTCAAAACTGGCAAAATGTATATAAAGAAACAACTGTTTTGTAAACTTGTCGAAAAACATATCTTGTACATTCAAATTGCTCAGAAATTGCTATTTTTTAGAGAACGTTTATAATTGATTTTTGTATGGGTTCAAATCTTCTTCAAAGCGAGTTTATTCCATTACACTGCAGCCTAATTGCGGTAAAGGGATTGCATCAAGTCAAACTTTATTATCTAACGGAAAATTTTCAGTGTTAGTTAAGCAACCTAGAACACTGGAAAACCTAGGAAATTTACCTAACAATTCAGTTAATCAAGCGTATGTGGGGCAAACTTGTCACTTTGTTTAAGTAATGGCATAGTTAGAATCGCTATACGTGTTTAGGTTGTAATATTTTATACTCGCCTGTAATAACAGGTAATAATTGTACTTGCCTGTGAGGTTAAACATAATATTTTGAGATTGTACTTTCAATGCGTCAAAGCATTTGCTAGCATCAAAGGCTTCCGCCAAGGGTCGACGGATTTCTCGATAGTGGTATATGTCGTAAGTTAGCGTATCCCGAAATGCACCGGTTGGTATAATCTAAATGCAAACAATACCTAAATAATTACTCGAATTGAATCGTTACAAACGGCTTGCCTCGTGACAAACTAACTTGACTGTTAATCAATCTGTTTCTACTATTTCGATGTTTAAATAGTTAATCGTTGCTGTTACTAGTGTAATGATCTCATTGGGTTCTAAAAGTTTTGTTTCGGTGACAGGTTGGGTGAAACTCAGTTTATGAGTTGATCAGCGGGCTCCGTTTTTTGAAGCAGTGCCCAAGGGTCCTACCAGGCTACTAGGCCTGCCGGCTCCCTCGGCTTTCCGGGTTCAGTGGGCCTGCCGGGCTCACCCTGCCTGCCAGGTCCAGTTTGGTGCACCTAGTACAGGGCCCGGGATTTGACGCATTTGACCAAGAAACGGGCCCGTGCACTGGGTCAGGCCTAGAGTTGTGCCCGGACCTTGAATCCTGGGCCGGGCCCGGTTGTTGGATCGATAGGCCCGGCCCGGGCCCGGTTAGCCGCGGAGGCCCGGCCCGAGCCGGTCCTGCCGTGCCTTGGAGACCCGGCCAGGCCCGGTCGGGCCCGATGAGGCCCGGTCAAATTTTTGTTGTGTAGATTTCAAATTTAAAAATTTTTCCAAATTATCTCCATTAAAAGTCGAATTTAAGCTTCCAGGAGTTGCCTAAGTTGTAGTAAACAGCACTAACTATTGTTTGACACTGTTTTTGTATGCCGGGCCCGGCTGTTGGATCGATAGGCCCGGCCCGGGCCCGGTTAGCAGCGGAGGCCCGGCCCGAGCCGGTCCTGCCGGGCCTTGGAGGCCTGGCCAGGCCCGGTCGGGCCAGATGAGGCCCGGTCAAATTTTTGTTGTGTAGATTTCAAATTTAAAAATTTTTCCAAATTATCTCCATTAAAAGTCGAATTTAAGCTTCCAGGAGTTGTCTAAGTTGTAGTAAACAGCACTAACTATTGTTTGACACTGTTTTTGTATGCCGGGCCTACACCGGGCCGCCGGGCCCGCCGAGCCTACCGGGCCTTGAATCGGGCCTTCGGGCCCGGAAAGTTCAGCAGACCCGGGAAATTTCTTAACGGCACAAATCTAGTCAGGCCTGGTAGCAAACTACAGGCATTGATTTGGCTCCGGGCTGGGCCTGGGCCGGGCCAAAGCGTGCCTGGCCTTGTCCATACTGTCAATACTTGTAGTTAAAAGTAAAACCTGAAACCTAGTTTGCTTCAATGAGCTTATTTTCTCGACTGGTTACAAAACTAATAACAGTTAAGCAGTGGATTATTTAACAATCACCGTTTGCAGGGTAATGTCAAGTTTAAATGGAACATTCGTCTCAGGGCTATGGGAGGACGTTTTAACCATATCCTTCTGAAATACAAAAAGTTACAACACCATTAAAACTTTAAATTATTAAATTACATTTGGAATTAAATTAAATTAAATATTTGTACTGCTGGGGATTGGCAATAAACAATCTTATTTTGAGCTCTATTCTATTTTATTGTGAACGATTGAATCAGTTAAATGATATGAAGGATTACAGGTGTCAGCCAGCAGCTAGCTAATACTAAATTAGCTAGCGTGCCACTGATCTAAAGTTGTGTGTTGAATGGCTGCCCACATGTGTGATCCTTTCCTGTGTTGTAAGCTCATAAATAAATTAGAGCTTATTACGAGACTACAACAGTAGTCAGGAGCGTTATTGGCATTATACACTGCACACAGGCGAGCTAAGTGTGGTTGGTTGTTGCAGAGAAAACGTTCCTGCCATTTTCATCTAGACGGATTGCAAAAATAAATTGCTGCAATATTAAGATGTCAAATTATATGTAAAATTACCGCGGCAAAGTACCATTCCCATACACTTTGAACTGTCAGATTTGTATCTGGAACCTTGGGCCAATCGTCTCTGTACTCAGAAATGACGTCAGCTGGGGCACCTCTTACCATCCTCTAAATATGAACAGAGAAAAATATAGATTCGGATATAGGCATAGAAATTGGCAAATATAGACATAAACACAAACGGGTAAAATTAAAAGCAAATCAAAAAAGGCAATTTCACTCGACAGGGGATGGACGCGATTACTTGATGATGTGGCACTGCTGCTCTTGGTTTTCTTTAATTTCCAGTTCTATAAATGTTATTGCTATTTGATGTTTTAGCTTTAGCTCATAAAACGTTTAGGTGAGGGGGAAATGAGGCCAAACTACAGAAGCATCGCCAATGTAGAAGGAAAGGAAGTAAAATAACAACGTGTTTACTACCAAATGTGTTGGTAGTTACCTTTCCCACATAAGTATAATTAGTTGGGCGCAAATCTGATATAAAGTCTTTTGGATCGTTCATATGTAGTCGTGCCAAATCCCAGGCATTTTTCACATAAATCAAATCCGTATTTTCAAATAGTATAGCGACTGTACAGACATTTTTGTGAACATCGTATCGAAATGTGCTACCTGAAATAAATGAAGAAAGCCCAGAATATAAACCTAGAAAAGGCGCTGATCTGAGATAATTTTTATTTTAGTCATTTTAAGATCAGTCATATTTTAGATCTAAGACATTTTAATAAACACTTGTTTTGTGGGCATCATGCATGGGTAATGGATGCGACCGTGGCCTATACAGCCAACGAAAATTTTGCGCGGGGGTCAAAAATTTTCAATTAGACTTGTTTATTGTAATTTTGCATGCATAAACTTTTATCAACTTTGTCAAGCGATTACTTTAGCTAATAAGCAGTATTTGGGGCAACCAAAAAGGTTCTCGGGGTAGTTTTGTGCAAAACACATCTGTTAAAGGGCAATTCTACAGCGTGTGTATATTAAATGTCCCACAATCGCTGGAAAAACATTGGTCGAATTTTCGCAAAAACTACATTTTCAATCATTACAGACAAAGAAATAACTGTTGGGTAATGATCACGCCTGGAATAGCTGGCCTTAGTGTGACCTTCAAATCGACAAATTTAGTTTAATTTTACGGCCTGCGTAGCTCGAGAAGTGATGGCTTATTTGATTTCTGCAAAAAATGTCAAGTTTTTGACGCTAAAATATGAGAGTTTGTTGGCTATATCTCACAATAGAGAAAACCTAGAAAGTTGCTTCAAAAAGCAAAACTGTAGGGCATAATGAGATCTTTCGAATGAATATAGGTGTAACTATGCAGCTGCTAGCCAGCTGTCAGAAATCTGCTAAATCCACCCCGAACGGAAACGCCCACTTTTCGAAGGGGGATCATCAAATTTGAACGGGATTTGGGCCATGTATATTAGGCCAAGAACCCCAAGAACCCCCAACAAAAATTTAAAACTATAGACATATATGTAGTTACAGAACAAATCTTATCGAACAGTTGAGAACCCAAGAAGCCCCAGTACCTTAAAAACCCCCATCGAAAAAATTGCAACGATGTAGCTGTGGATCAAATCTCTTAGTAAAATTAAGAACTCCAGAGCGTCTAGAACCCCTACGAAAATAAAAGCTTCAGGAAAACAATTAGTGGATCTGAACGCAGCATAAAGTAACTTTTATATTGACATGGGCCGTTGATTTTGAAAATTTCCTGACAGATCGAAGCAAAATGTCGGTGCGCCGAAGGCGCAAAATTTTTCTAAAAGGATTTCTGTAGCTCAAAACCTTTACAAAGCAATCCATTAAAGTTTGCATCTGAGTACCAACAGCTGAACCTTTTTGTTATCTAGGTGAGTCTAGAAATATTGTTGGAAGAAATATAACTGGAAGAAAATATATTCAAAACTGCATAAAAACCAAACGTAAACTGTTAGCATTAAATGTTGATGAAGGTTTTGAATTTTGAAAAAATATAATAAGGAAAACCTTTGAAAAAGATTAATCTGTTTGAAGTATTAGTCCTGTTGTAAATAAGCATGTTTTACAGAGAATTAAGCTGATCGGGTAAAACAAATCAAAACTGACATTTAATTCCAACAGTGCTGACCCCTGTGCAGAGACACGCTTTCTTTGCGCGAGGGTTCCAACATTGCTGACCCCGGCGCAGAGACACACTGCTTTGCGCGACGATTCCAACAGTGCTGACCCCTGCGCAGAGACACGCTGCTTTGCGCGAGATTTCCAACAGTGCTGACCCCTGCGCAGGTACACGCTGCTTTGCGCGAGGGTTCCAACAGTGCTGACCCCTGCGCAGGTACACGCTGCTTTGCGCGAGGGTTCCAACAGTGCTGACCCCTGCGCAGAGACACGCTGCTTTGCGCGAGGGTTCCAACAGTGCTGACCCCTGCGCAGAGACACGCTGCTTTGCGCGAGGGTTCCAACAGTGCTGACCCCTGCGCAGAGACACGCTGCTTTGCGCGAGGGTTCCAACAGTGCTGACCCCTGCGCAGAGACACGTTGCTTTGCGCGAGGGTTCCAACAGTGCTGACCCCTGCGCAGAGACACGCTGCTTTGCGCGAGGGTTCCAACAGTGCTGACCCCTGCGCAGAGACACGCTGCTTTGCGCGAGGGTTCCAACAGTGCTGACCCCTGCGCAGAGACACGCTGCTTTGCGCGAGGGTTCCAACAGTGCTGACCCCTGCGCAGAGACACGCTGCTTTGCGCGAGGGTTCCAACAGTGCTGAACCCTCCGCAGAGACACGCTGCTTTGCGCGAGGGTTCCAACAGTGCTGAACCCTGCGCAGAGACACGCTGCTTTGCACGAGGGTTCCAACAGTGCTGAACCCTGCTCAGAGACACGCTGCTTTGCGCGAGGGTTCCAACAGTGCTGACCTCTGCGCAGAGACACGCCGCTCTGCGTGAGGGTTCCAAAGTGCTGAACCCCTCTTCTGCGCAGCGCTTTGCGCTGCGCGGGGGTCACAAATTTTGCTGTGCACTGCGCGGGGGTTTCGGATTCTGGCCTATACACGTATAGGCCCAGTATAGGCACTGCGCATGTGTGATCATGAGCAATTAGTCTTTAAATAATAAAATAATTAATAATAATAAATAATTAAATTAAATAATAACTAAATAATTAAATAATAATTAAATAATAGTGAACATGGTGCAAAGTTAATGTCACACTTAATCACACTTAACTAAAGTTAATGCTGAACTTTGTAAGTTAAGCACTAAGTGCTACTAAGCACAAGAAGTGGTCCAAAAGCAACAGTTCCTTGGAACACACAATTTGCTAAAATCCGATGTGTGAAGACATCTTGTGTAGAAAAATTCTTGATCATAGGATAGCGTGGGAGAATGGGAGGGGTGCAGGGAAGAACTGCTGATCTTAGACCGGCAAAATCCGATAGACCCCCTCAGCAAAAAGCAAAATAGGGCTGACCCCTCCGCGATTTTCATAAAAAATTGACACCATTTTCAGCACATTTTAGCGATTGTTATAAAAACTTTCTAAAAATTGCTAAAAAATCTTCAGTTTTACTACTTTTGTGGCAATAATTTTAAAAACTTACAAGTTTTGCAAATTTTGGGGCAGACCCATTTAAACTTTTGTAAATTTCTAGGTCTGAACTCCTCTCCAGATTCGGGACAGACCCCCCCACAATCCGTTCTTGATCCTGGTAATTAATTTAATTTGTAACATGGCTCAGTGTAACCGAACCATGCTACAACATCGTGCGTACAATTGAATTATACGCTACACCGTGCAGTACAATTGTACTGCACGGTTAGCCTTCGCTGCTCTCCTTTCGGAAGCCAGTAGAACTGACTGCACTGATCCAGAATTTCTTCTGCTTTATATACTTTCCGCCAGAGAATATGCAAATTGGGTTGGATAGTACATAAACGACTGAAATTTCAGAAGAGATGGCAGTCTTTCAAGACATGACATACGAAGACAAAAAGTCTTATATATTTTTAAGCCATATTACAAGCCAGTTGTAGCACTGCTTGCTGTGCTCACAGAAATTTGTGAGCTCACATGCAGGCGAAGCCCTCGTGAAGGGCACTCGTGCGCTTCGCGCAGTCGTGCCCTTCACTCGGAGCTTCGCCTGCTAGTGTGCGTACAAATCTCTGAGACCACTGCTGGCAGTGATACAACTTACACTTGTAACATCAGTACAGCTTATTGAACCTAACCTAAGCTGAAGTCATGTATTTCAAAGATTTCTGTTGGAGTATCAGTGGACGTCACAGGTGCATATTGATAGTTGGACGAGGACAATTTCGTTGGAACATCAAAATACAACTAAAAAGAACAAAACATATACGCAACTAAAACGTTATTGTTGTGTATTATTTGAAAGTTATTCGTTAGGCCAGTTCACACCAGGCAACTTTGGAGCAACTTCGTTGCCGCAACTGCCGTTGCCGCAACTTCGGTTGCCACACGAAAAAGTTGCAGCAACTTGCACAAACAGTTGATTCAACCAGTTGAAGCAACAACCTGTCATATGCAGGAATTTTAGCGCGCCTATTTTTATAATTTGAATCGACCAATCAACGTGCTAGTTGCCGCTAGAAATCGCCCCAAGCGCGATTGGGGAAACTTGGTTGCGGCAACTTTTTTCTCAGTTGCTACTACGTTCACATTGGGCAACTTTTGAGCAACTTGGTTGAAGCAACCGAGTTGCTTCAACTAAGTTGCCCCAAAGTTGCCTAGTGTGAACTGGCCTTTAGAATCTCTACTGTCAATTCTTTACATTCTCTAGATTATTCTCTAGATTTGGTAAATCTATGTAACTAATCTTTCACTACAACTTATTACTTGATATATCCTAAAAAAGATCTTGCCATTAAGTTTCTTTAAGCTTCTTAGGTTCATACACTTGTTATGTCTTAGAAGTTGAAAATGAAAAGCATAAAGTCTAGTTGCGATTGAATCTGTTATTGTATTGAATTATACCTGTATGTTAGCTTGGCAGTCTTTAAGACTTAGTTAGACTGTTCCAAGACATATCAATTGGCGCACTGGATGGCACGTACCATCGGATTGCTGGACGCATTTCAGTCCGAACTTGAGCCCTAGAGTTCCTACATGGAGCGGCTCGAGCAATATCTTCTGGCTAATGATATAGAAGATGATAACAAGAAAAAGGCAGTTTTCATCAGCACGGTTGGCATAAACGCTTATGGAATACTAAAGAATTTATGCTCACCTCAGAAACCTGCTGACAAGACATTTGCTGAACTTTTAGACATTGTCTTCACATTTTGTTCCTCAGCCCATTGTCATAGCAGAACGTTTCAAGTTTCATCGTCGTGACCAACATCCGGGGGAAAGCATCAGTACTTTTGTGTCTGAACTTCGCAAACTTTCACACTATTGCGAGTTCGGAGACTATTTGGAACAAGCCCTCCGAGATCGCTTTGTAGCGGGACTTCAGGATGAAGCTATTCAAAAGAGACTTCTCACCGAAAGAGAACTTTGCTTAAACCGAGCAATTGACATTGCCCAATCCATGGAATCCGCTAAACGAAGCACCAAAGAATTGCAAGCAACAAAAGCTCCTGTTCCTCAGATGTCTGTTCACAAGGCAACCAACGTGAAACAACGGATGAGGTCATCAAAACCGCAAACCTCGTCACAGTCAAGAAATCCTGCTACGACAATATCAAAGAGTTGCTACCGCTGTAAAAAGACAAATCATCCGCCTTCGGAATGTCGTTTCCGAGAAGCCTCATGTCACAACTGTGGTAAAAAAGGCCACATCGCCACGGCGTGTTTCGCGAAGAAATCTACACGTTTCAACACAAGAGCAGTTACAGAGTCTGATCCAGAGTCTGACTCCAGTCCGGATGATAAACCAATTTTTTATGTTAATTCAATCCGTGCTGCAAATGCATACTGGATTTCTCTTGCTGTAAATGGTGTTCCAGTTAACATGGAACTGGACACCGGTGCAGCACTGTCAATTTTACCCCAAAATTTGTGGCACACCCATTTCCCCAAATTCCCCCTGGATCCTTGTCAGGTTCATCTCAAAAGTTACAACGGGTCGACAATACCTGTTGTTGGTCAAAGTTCGGTCAGAGTAAACTACAATGGAAAAGAATACAACGACTTAAAGTTGGTTGTTGTCAAGTCTAAAGGTCCTCCGCTTTTGGGCCGCAACTGGCTCAGCACTATTCAGCTGAACTGGCAACAAGTCTTTACCGTTAAAGTGCATAACCCGAACAGTGGCCCTCCCAAACTACAATCCCTTTTAAAGAAATACAAAGGTTTGTTTGTGGATGAATTAGGCAAGTTTCAACGACCAGGTGCTCATCTGCGACTTAAAGAAAATACAGTTCCCAAATTCTGTAAGCCTAGACCAGTCCCATTTGCGCTAAAGGAGAAGATTGACAGTAGCTTTGAAAGAGATATCAAAGATGGTATTCTAGAACCAATTACCTACTCCGAGTGGGCAGCTCCCATAGTGCCCGTTATGAAACCGGATGGGTCAGTGCGCGTTTGCGCGGACTTCTAAGTTAGGATTAACGCTAACTTAGAAGTCGATGAATATCCCTTGCCGCAGATGAACGACATGCTTCAACAACTGAACAAGGGACAGAATTTCACGAAATTGGATTTATTCCGCGCCTACAACCAATTTCCTTTAGATGAATCCAGCCAAAACCTTTGCGTTATCAACACCCACCGTGGCTTGTTTAAGTACAAGCGCTTGCCTTTTGGAATTGCCTCGGCTTCCCGCCCTTTTCCAAAAGAAAATGGACCAAATGCTCAGTGGCTGTGAAGGTGCGGCATGGTTCCTTGATGACATTATCATTACAGGTTCTACTGATGAAGATCATCTGGCAAATCTAGAGAAAGTCTTCGAAAGATTATTGGCCAATGGTGTTCGTCTCGGCTTAGCCAAATGCGAATTCTTTGCCGAAACTGTCAAATACCTTGGTCTGCAGTTGAGTTCAAAAGGCATACAACCAATAGAAAGCAAAGTGCAAGGAATTGTGAATATGGCACAACCAAGAAATGTGAATGAACTCCGCTCATTTTTGGGTATGCTGAACTACTACTGCAAGTTCATTCCAAATTTATCTTCCGAGACAACTCCTTTGACCAAGCTACTAAGGAAAGATGTATCTTGGAAGTGGGAAACGGAGCAGGAAAAAGCCTGGACTAATCTAAAAAGTCACTGACCGAAATGACCGTGTTAGCTCACTATGATCCTAAACTACCTCTGATCCTAGCTTGCGACGCATCTCCAGTCGGAATTGGAGCAGTGCTGTCTCACTCTTACCCTGATGGTTCTGAGAAAATGATAGCGGCTGCATCTAAAAGCTTATCGACTGCAGAGAAATAATATTCACAGATAGAGAAAGAAAGCTTGGCGATCATATTTGGAGTAAGAAAGTTTGAGCAATATTTGATAGGCCGAAAGTTCACTCTAGCCACAGATCATAAACCGCTAACAACAATCTTTGGTTCTGCGAAGGGTATCCCTCTGCACGCAGCAAGTAGATTACAAAGATGGGCCATAATCTTAAGTGGTTTCTCCTATGACATCGTCTACAAAAGTTCAAAGGACAACAGCAATGCAGACTGTCTGTCCCGATTGCCGGCCTTGTCTGTTGCTGAACAATTCGATGTAGAGTCAGAGGAAATACACATGCTCCTTGCTTCGCAGTTTGATAAAATCCCTATTTCAAGAGAACAGGTTGCAGTGGAAACTCAGAAAGACCCAGTTCTCAGCCTAGTCCGCGATTATATCTCGACGAAATGGCCGAAACGTGACAAAGATGATAGTATCATCCATCTTTATGATTCAAGAAAACAGAAACTTACAGTAGAGGACGACTGTGTGTTTTGGAGAAACCGACTGGTAGTTCCTGCCCAACTACAACATTCAGTTCTGCAAGAGATTCATTCAGGCCATCCAGGTATAATGAAGATGAAGTCTTTGGCAAGACAGTTGGTTTGGTGGCAACAGATCGACAATCATATCGAAGATATGGTTTGCAGCTGCTCAGCATGCAATGTGGATCGCTCTTTACCACCACAAGCCACCGTTCCTTGGCCAGCTCCATCTCAGCCTTGGCAGAGAATCCATGCAGATTTAGCCGGGCCGTTCCGAGGTTCAACCTGGCTGGTGGTGATCGACGCCTCAAGTAAATGGCCTGAAGTGTGCAGATTGACCACTGTATCATCCAAGTCAATAATAGATGTTCTCAGAGATATATTCATCCGTTTTGGCTTGCCGCACACTTTTGTTAGCGACAACGGATCTGTTTTCACTTCGGCTGAATTCAAAAATTTCTGCTCTAACAACGCAATCAAGCAAGTTTTCTCCCCACCTTATCACCCAGCTTCTAATGGTTTAGCCGAGAGATTCATCCAAACCTTCAAACGGAAGTTAAAGGCTGTTCCGTCCAATCAACTAAACTTGGAATTACAACAATTCCTACTGAGCTACAGGGTTACACCTCATTCAACCACCACCAAGTCGCCAGCTGAAGCTATGTTTGGCAGACAAATTCGAACTCGCCTTTCTGCTTTGTTCGACCAAAAGCAGATGCCATACCAGTCTTTGCCCAGTACAAAGTTCCAAAAAGATGACATTGTTTGGGTCAGGGACTACGTGGGACCGCAGAAATGGGTGGAAGGTACTATTGCACAAGGGCTGGGTTCCAGGTTATATTTGGTATGGGTCGACGGAGGGGTGTGGAAACGCCACCAGAACCAGCTGCGCAGACGCGGCAGTTCTGGTATCTTGCCCAAGCAAAGTGACAAGCCTTCAGATGATGACGCGTTTGCTGCTGCATTTGATAGACCTCTGCCTTTCCCACCTAAAAGGGATTTGATTCCTGGAATGGGAGCCGGCCAGCTTCCAGCTGCTCCAGCTGGGCAACCGAGACCTGGTCGTTGGCCTCCCCGCAATCGGCGAAAACCCTTGGTCTTCGTGCCAGGATCAGACCAAGGTTTTGTTCGTCCAGACTGACGCTTAAAGAAGGGGAAAGTTGTTATGTCTTAGAAGTTGACAATGAAAAGCATAAAGTCTAGTTGCGATTGAATCTGTTATTGTATTGAATTATAACTATATGTTAGCTTGGCAGTCTTTAAGACTTAGACTGTTCCAAGACATATCAGTCGGCCACTACAGGTATTGTTCGTACTTCTAGACCCCTTAGCTACCCACTCAACGTAATCGTCATAGTCTTTTTCCATATCGGGCAACTCAGCGTGGATAACTATGGGGTGGTACTCCACGTTGCGCGGAGTAAGCGCTAGCCCAGCTGGTTCCATGGCTACGCCATATCCTGTGTGAACCTGCGTGGTGAACTTACCCAGTTCCCCAGCTAGCGAGCCACCAGTTGTAGGTAGCAGACAAAATACAATCATTGGTAAAAAGAGTACTGCTTGTATGAAGGAAGCTGCTCGTATACGGTGTCGAATAGGCCAGTGAGGTCTTAGGTGCTGACCAGAATGTCCCTCGAGCGCTATGGGAGGTTCCTCCCATTGAGTTTCTGCATTATTCATTGCCAATTGAGTATTAGTACTTCGCTCCACCAACTCCTTGTTATGAGCAACTAATTTGCATATAGTAGGTGACCGCTGTATACTAGCCACGTGAACGGTCGGGTATAAAGTTTTGACATGAGTGTCAACCCCCTCTACATCTTCTTCTTCTTCTTCTTCTTCTTCTTCCCTCTCCTGATAGTTTTCCAAACCTGCTTCATATCCAAAAGTCTGTGGTTCGGTTCGATTCATATAATTGAAACTTCGGCGCTTCGGCTCTTTTCTAGGGCCACCTTGTGGTGACGGTATCTGTGGGCATCGTGTTTTAATGTGCCCAGCCTGGCCGCAATGCCAATATTCGATCCTTCTGTTTTGAGATTGTCTTTGAAAGTTGGATGACGAGTGTGGTCCTTGCGATGGACCAGCTGAATTTCTGAATTGTGTATTTCCACTAGGTAGGCCGAAACTCTGATTTTGCCGAATGGAATCTACCAACGTTTGCATCTGCTGGGTCAGATTGCCCATTTGAGACTGTAGTGTAGTGACTTCTTGTTTCAGAGCCACTGTTTCGTCACTACTGGTATTATGACGGACGGCGCTGTACATTTGGCGACCCTGTCTGTTATCATACTTCTGACGCCGTGAGTATTGTTGTCGATTTTGTTGATGACGAGAGTCATCGTATCTGTCATTTCTGTTCTGTCGACCTGACTGTCGCTCGAAATGACGATTGGGAGTACTCCGAGGTGGTGGCCTATTCACCACGTCGTCGAGCCAAGGGGCATCTCCGTACATGAGATGTTGATGTGCTTCCTGCTCAACTGCTTCTGCTACGGCAGCCTCAAAGTTTGTAGGCTTCGTTGTTGTTACATATTGGCGAATGCGAGGTTTTAAGCCTTTCAAGAAATACCGTAATCTTAAAACCTCGGATTCGGTAGGGGAAACTTCGGGAAAGGCATCACGTACAAGCTTTTGAATGTCATATGCATATTCAGAAACAGCTTTTTCCGTCTTTTGTTCCCTCAAGGTGAGTTTGTCGACTGCCAGGTATTCAATTTTTCGTGAAGGGAACTTTTGCTCAAACTGCTTACATAATTCTGCATAGTCATATCGAGTGTTTTGGTCAAGCCCTTCGTAAAACGTATCAGCTAGACTGTCAATCTCCAGCATGCTAGGAAAAATTTCGCATTTTCTTTGGTCACTAAAAATTCGGTTAGACTGAAAATACCGATTCAGTTCTTTTAGAAAGTCCTTAAATTTTTCCTTTCGATAGCCACCAAATCTTCTGGGTGGTCGACCGATATACGGTCCACCATATGTAGCCTGACTGCTAAGCGGATCTGTCATAGTAGAACTTGCTTGATTTTGGGTGCTCATCAGTAACGTTTTGGTGAGTCGGAATCAGACTAGTGAACTGAGAAATTAGAAATGGTCAAAAAGTAACACTATAATTCTTTCGGTATCATGAAAGCAAAACTAGAAAAGTTTTGACAACGTTTTTCAAACTCTGTTTAGCCCAGGGTGGGAGTAAAAAAAACATCAAAATAGCATTACCCACAATCAAAAATATAGACAGGAAGCAACACTTGAAACAAATATTCATACTAGCTTAAGTGGAAAGGATACCTACTAGTACTGGTAGTCCTGTATGGTTTGGAACCAAGTTTGAATCAATCAGTCTGTCCTCTCAGAAATCGAGGTCGAAAACTGGCCAGAGGTAGCATGTTCGTTCAGCCATTTCAGAGTTCGTCGAAGGAAACAGGGTCAGGTATTAAGGTGTAATTGTCAGTGCTGGAATGGGTAACTGATACGAAGATGCAGTCGTCGGAATTGGCTCAGCATCAATTGATTATGCAGCAAATAAATTGGAGCTGGGTGTCACGAATTCTACTGACGTAAACTGTCAAACAAATATATTCAGCAGGTGGCAGCAAAATAGTTCCGAGAGAATTAACGGATTTGTTGACACTATTTTGAATCCCCTGGTCAGAGAGATACCATCATTTATCCAGGACACGAATGACTTTCTGCGGAAACTAAGCACTCTCACCATCTCTTCTGACTGCATTCTTGCTACTGCCGATGTCACTAGCCTATATACGAATATTCCTCACGATCTTGGCCGGGAATCGTGCAGGGAGGCGCTTCGGTCAATAGCCCATCCGCGGGATCCCACTGAAATGGTCAAGTTCATAGAACTGGTTTTGACGCTTAATGTTTTTGAATTTAATGACACCTTTTACACTCAGAAGCAGGGAACTGCAATGGGCACAAAAACGGCCCCCAGCTATGCCAACATTTTCATGGGCTATGGGTTTCGAGAAGAAACTGTTTTCCTCTGCCACGGACAAGCCACTAGCGTGGTGGCGTTATATCGACGACATTTTATTGTTTGGAAGGGTTCTCGTGACGGTTTGGACCGCTTTTTGCAGTTGGCCAACAGTCTGTTTGATACCCTCAATCAAGTTGGAGGTGGAGGTAGGAATGAACAAAGCCAATTTTTTGGACGTGTCAGTTCAAATTCGGAACGGTCGCATTGTCACAGACCTGTTCACAAAGCCTACCGACACTAGACAATACCTCCATTATGAAGCTTGCCATCCCCGCCAGCACAAGCTGCCCATTGCGTACAGCCAGGCTCTAAGGATTTGCCGTATTTGTTCTGACCCGGGAACTGCGAAGCTGCGGTGTGCTGAGCTCAAAGATGATCTGGTGAAGAGGGGACACCCTAGAGGTGGAGTCCAAAGAAGGATCTCCAGAGCCCTTTCAATGAGCCGGGATCAGTTACTAGCTCCCAAACCTCGCCCGAACTCAGAGGAGCTGAAACAATTCAATCTTGTGCTACCTTACCATCCTGATTTAGATCGTGTTCAGGACATTCTTGTTCGCCATGATCACTTTCTGTCCGGCCTTAACGTTAAAATGAGCTTGTTCTGGAAACCTCCACCCAAATTGCGGAATGTTATTGCTCGAGCGAAATTGGACGATTACCTTCCCCCACGATCTTCCAGAATGTCGCAGAATTTTGGCACCTTTAAATGTGCCCGAAATTGTGTACTCTGCCCCTCCATCGACTCGAGCCTCACGTTCAAAAGCTCCGTGACTGGGTTGGACTACCGGACAAGAGGAAATTTCAATTGTAAAAGCACTGGTGTGGTGTATTTGGCCGAAATTGAAGGGTGCAGATCTCAATACGTTGGGGAAACTGGAAACTCCCTTTCCCAGCAATTCCATGGTCACCGACATGACATTCGTAAAATGGATGCCAGTAAACCGCTCTCTTGTGATTTCAGAGAACATAATCATAAATTGGAACATTTACGTGTTAGAATTATTGACTCTGCTGACGACGAAATTGAAAGGAAGAAGAAAGAAAAACGATGGATCAGTCAACTATTTACTGACTATCCGTTTGGAATTAATTGGGAACATCAGCTGCGGTTCAAAAAAGTCCCCGCCGGAACCAGCAGAGTCTTACGTTACTGGCATCCATTTTACTGCTGATTTGCCCAAGGTGTCCCTACCCTCCCGCCACCGGTCCTGCTCCCCAGTCCTCCCCCCAGTGTCCCGACAACGTCCCAGCCCCCCGTCGTCCCCCCGAGCCCACCGACTCCCAATTTTTAACATTTGCGTCCTTTAACTTTATCGGAGAGGAGGAAGCGTCGAAGCAACAGGAACTGCCTGATGAAGGATCCCCGTGGTCCGAAACCGGTCGCAGAGTAAAGATGGGTCTGTAATTTTTGGTGTTCACGTTTTTGCCTGATATATATATTCAGTCTTCAAAATAAGGTTTGTTTTTAAGGTTTTAGGCGTTTTTGCACCGTTTTAAAGAACTTAAAGACAAAATTTGATAAAAAATTTTCAAAAAATGTCCATTTTTCAGCTAAAATTAGCTAACTTTTCGGGTCCAAAAATCGTTGGGGGTGGTTCGGGATGGGGGGAGGGAGGGAGGTGAGGTAACCGAAAGTTGGGGGAGGGTAAGTCCAAAAATCAGAGGAGGAGGTAAAGAGTAAAGTTGGTCGGAAATTTGGAGATACCCCCAAGCAAGCTATCCGCCTACCCAGCCCCCCACCCACTGGATTTAAGGAAGACACATTTATTTGTCATCCCAAAGGAAAAACAGTGAAATTTAAAAATTGATATCTTATGATCCTGACAGAAATAAGCGTGACCAAATAAATTTTATGTGTGATCATACGAAATCATTTTAATGGTGATAAAATTTCTAAGAAAAAATAATTTGGCGCGGCCAGCGTAAACTTAGCTCCAAGGTCCAGTGTTTTACGAATTTCCCTAGATTGGGCCGTGAACAAACGACGGTTTCTTGCGGAACAAACGTGATCAAACGTGACCAAACGTTTGGCAATAATTAATCGTTTGTTCTCGAATTTGGCGCGGCCAAGTTAATGGAGGTCTGGGAGAGGGAGGGGGGGGGTACATTTTGGAAATTTGGTGGTCGATCGATCCCCGAAATGTGATGGGGGTACCCGACCCCCCCCCCTGGGTAAACTATGCTACCGAGGCCGGGGTTCGGGGCCGGGGCCTGGAAATGGGGTCCAAATCGAAAATTTTCAACAATTTCCTGGAAAATTTAAATCTTGCAATAATTTGCGGTATACGAACGTTACTATCGTTGTTTTCATTCATATCGGCGGAGAAACAAATGATTTGTGACACTTTTTGACTTTGGAAAATTCTAAATTTTGGTCAAATGATGCCAAAAATTTACAAAATCTTTGCTAATTTTTAATTTTGGCCCCTGTCGGTACCGGGGCCTGACCACCGGAGCCGGGGCCGGTGCCTGACTACCGGGGCCTGGGCAAGGCTCCGGTGCATCCCTAGTTTAATCTTTTTATTATGAGTATACGAAATGTATATATGTATACGAAAAATTATACTAAATGTCAGTATATGAAGTGTCATTATACGAAATGAAAGTATACGAAGTGTCAGTATACGAAATGTCATTATATATACGAAATGTAGGGGAACCACGTATGACGTATATACATCTCGTAATTTCTTCATGCAATTGTTGGTAGTTGTCACCACCACATACATTTGGTAGAATGGGTTTACAAGTTATACTAGTATACATAGATTGTGAAGGGTATTTTTCACTTACGTATATGTATACATTATGGCTTATGGGTTATCTTTTTGGGTTATGGAAGTTTTTTGGAGGGGCTCCTCTGACGGGATGTTTCGATTGGGTCTCCCCCAAATCCCAATAGACATAAACCAGCTCTAAAATCTTTGTAAATACGAACGTATGATAGGGCCGCGCGGACGCCTTTACACCCATACGTTAGTGTTGAGGGGCGTTATTGCTCCCCTACATAACTGACCTCTTTCTTGTAGAGCATTTTTCTTTGAGTTCTTTGATGCTTTCTAGATCTAGACTAATAAGCGTTTTAAAGATGCGATATGCACAACTCGTTATTGGACCAGCTGGAAGCGGAAAGGTAACGTATGTATATACATATATGGCATTTATATATTTTATGGGGGAGCTCGCGAATTGTGAGTTGTACGTATATATATAAAAGCACTTTGGGAGTTTAGAAAAGTGCTGGTTAGCCAAAATGATATTATATATATATATATATATATATATATATATATATATATATATATATATATATATATATATATATATATACTGAAAGAATACTGAGCGAAACTCGGCAAGTTTGGTATCGTTGTAATCTGCGTACACGACGAGTACAACAAGTAGCAAAAAGTTTTGGTCAAAATTTTCAGTTTTGAAAATTTTCGCTTCCGGGCAAGAAGCTGCGCAATTTGGCTTAATGTGGTACGTTGATGTGCGTACTTGTATTATTTTAGTCCACGTATTGCTGCACTATGGCAAAGCATGGCGTCGCAATTCAAAGAACAATTAGTGTTATTAACCTTGATCCTGCTGCCGAAGCTTTTGGTTATGAACCTGTTGCAGGTACGTTATTTGTCTTGGCAGACCCTTGAAAAAATTTGCCATTTCCCCGAATTTTTTTCTGGCTACTATAGTGAAATGTAGTGTACGTAGACTTTGCTTCTTAAGGCGTGCTCAATATTCAGATGATTGGCACGATACGGCAGAAGACAGGCCCGCACCCAGGATTTTGAAAAGGGGGGCCCAAGGTAAAATGCAACGGGGGGTCTGCGGCGGCGCCCCCCAGAAGTTGAAGGATTTTCGCATTTTTGCCCAAAAATCATACATTGGATGCAGTGGCGCACTCAGAGTTTTCTGACAGGGGACGGCAGCAAAGTTGAAATTTTTTTCAAATTTATTTATTTCAACACATGTTTTATATACACGTTTTACTTTGAGAACAAGCATGCAGTAGTGGTTTCATTGATTGAGGTAGTTAATTAGAATTAAATATTCTTACAAACGTGAAGGCAGGGTGTCGGGGGGGCGCAGCCCACCAGAAGCTGAAAATTTTTTATTCTAGACATGATAGCAATTTTTTTCTGACCACTGTTTGCTGTTTCAAATTACATATCTTAGTTGTCTTCTGGCTGGCACAATGGTTTCACCAGACACGTAAGGTAGACAGCTCAAGGTAATAAAATTCAAACTAAGCAGCGCAACGTAGCTATAATAAAACAGGGGTCTGGGCGGGGGCGGCAGCCCCCAGCTAAAAGCTTGAGCTTTTTTAAAAGTAGCACCAGTTTGGAAATTTTTAGAGTCATTTTGTGGAAAACGGAAGCAAAATATGACTGAGCATTTGTATGCATTATTAAATTTTATTTTGTAAAAATGTGTGCATATGCACTATTGGTGGGCACCTGATATTCTTCCATGTCCGAATATCCGTCTATTTTATGTTAACATTCGTATATCAGGATATTCGATAATCCACCTATTCGAAACTTAAGTTAAGAAAATTTTTTAATTTTGCAGTTAAAATTTTAATTTTTCTGTCATTTTTTGGTACGCTGCGAATTTCTACATTTCTAATTTCTAATTTGGTACAGTCAAGCCACAACCTTTCATTCAGAAATATCAGAAATATTTTAGAAGAAATTAATTGTTTACAATTTTTGAACATTTCGTCAAAAATTCGCTACTTTTTCATTGCTTTTTCTGGTTCCGGCCTCGGTGCATCTCTAGTATATTTATAAATAGAAAAAGCTCTAGTTTTCGATCATACACTGTAAAAGTTAATTTTTCATCGCAAAAATTGGCAGTTAATGGTCACAAAGGCAAAACATTGAGTTAAATGCGGAGTAAAAATGAGCCCCCATTTGTCGGATGGGGAAGGGTCTAAATATGCTAAAAATGCAGTAACAAATTAAGTTTTAGTTAGCTCAAAAAAGTTTGTTTTAAGTTTTAGTTTATCTCAAAAATTAAGTTTTAGTATATACATTCCAATATAGCCGATAGCCGAAAAACCCCCTAAAAATCCCAACATGAACTAAGAGACACGTCATGTTGTTCTTTCACTGCAGGTTCCTTTCTATATATTTTTAGACATTCGTGATTTAATTCATGTTGACGATGTTATGGAGGATGAGGAGCTGCGCATGGGCCCTAACGGAAGCCTCGTATACTGTATGGAATATTTGCTGGATAATTTTGACTGGCTCAATGAAGTCCTAGGCGACTTTGCTGATGATTATGTGCTCTTTGATTGCCCTGGTTTGTGGAAATTAGTTTGCAGTTTGTATGCATATTGATTTTGTTCTTTTCAGCTTGCTGGTAGTCTAGTCTTGCTGGTAGTTTTCGCGTTGTACCTATACGTATGTATACGGGCCGTATAAAATGTTATATACACCTATCTCAACTAGCTTAGCGAGAAAAAATTTCGGGGGGGCAAGCCAAATTTTTTTAAACTTACCTGTGGCAGTTAAAGCGGAACGACAAGGATTTTGTCACGCTAGTTTATTTTTGAGCTGAAGTGGGGGTCCTGGAGGGGAGTAGTCCCCTCAAGTTGAAATTTTTCCAACTTTTATTTTCACTGCTTGAAATGAAATTTTCTGAGTACATTATTTCTTCCTGTAGCATTCACGGTTGAAAGGTGATCTGAAATCGAATTGATTTTGTTTGAATAACAGACAAGGTCTGTGTCTATCTTGAACAGTTTGTGAAACTATGAGGTAGAGAGGTTAGTGTTACTCAGGTTGCACTCCAATAGAATATTTAGATTTTCCAAATTGTGGTTCTTTTAGGGGGGGCGACTAAACTTTTGCCCCGACTTTGTCCGATTGGCCTACTTTTTGGCGAAGTTATTGAGCATGGGTGTGGTCAAGAAATACTTGGACGTTGGTTCTTAGCTGCCTTCCAGCCATGTGCAGGCGTCGCGTTTATGTGCCCGACCACCCCTTTTTCGCAACTACCAACATTAATTAAATCTCTGCTGGCTGCAAGATCCTAGCTCCAAGCTTGTCATTGGCCAATATGATTTGGCACATGTGCTCTCCTATCTGCAGACAAATACTAAACGTCTGTATCTTATCTGCATCTGAGGAAATTACTGTTCAAAGTTGAAGTTTCGGCAAAATTTTGAAAATTTTTGGCTAACGAAAGGAATATTTTATTACTGGTTCGAGCTATATATAAGGCTGTAATCTGGCAAATACAGAGGCCCAACAGGAGTACTCATTTGTGCCAAATGGCAAGAAATTCTGCCGGGTGAAAAAATTTTTATGTCAACTTTAATCTTTAAAATTTGACAAAATCGCCTTTTTTGGGCAATAGTACCCCAGAAATCGAAAAAATCTAATTTTTTGAAATTAAATTTTTTTAGATATTTGAACTCATCGTGGTTGAAAACACATGCACAAACGATTTCAGCGCGATTAGTGAAGGTTTGCGACTTCTATGGCTGCAGAAAGCCTTTATGCAGGATCCGACAATCTGAAAATAGCGATTTTGACAACTTTTGAAGATTAAAGTTGATATAAAATTTTTTCACCCGGCAGAATTTCTTGCCATTTGGCACAAATGAGTACTCCTATAGGGCCTCTGTATTTGCCGAATTACAGCCTTATAGCTCGCACCAGTAACAAAATATTCCTTTCGTTAGCCGAAAATCTTCAAAATTTTGCCGAAACTTCAACTTTGAACAGTAATTCCCTTAGATGCAGATAAGATACAGACGTCTATTATTTTTTCGCATTTAGGAGCACATGTGCCAAATCATATTGGTCAATGACAAGCTTTGAGCTAGGGTCTTGCAGCCAGCAGGGATTTTTAATTATGTTGGTAGTTGCGAAAAAGAAGGGGGAGGGGTCGGGCACAGAAACGCTATTCTGTAGGAAAGAGAATGCTTTAAAACCACTAAAAACCTCAAAATATGCCAACTTTGAGCAGTTTTGAAGCTTCTAGCTCGAAAATTTGATTTGCAGCAGCAACATGCCAGATTTCATAAGTTTCTATGGTAAAAATGAAAATTTTGAAAAAACTTAAAAAATGATGGAATATTGCAATTTTTAATACAACTAACTTGTTTCTAGTGATATTCTGCATATTATGGCCAGTTCCCAGCAGGTTTCATGCCCAAACAGGTTAGGTACGGCGGATTTAGCATTTTGACCAAAAATCGGGTTTTAAGCTTGTTGTGTGGTTAGAAGGGTGCCTAGGTAGTTTTGCACGCTAAAAACAGCTGAAACAATGCTTTTAAACCATTCTAAATGGTTGGTTGGTAGAAATCCGTGCCATGTTTTTCCCCGCACCATGTTTTTTTCGCCGATTTGCGGGTAAAAAAACATGGACAAATCCTGTTACTGAGTGAGGTATAAGAGAAGTTTGAATATACGATTGGATAGGTATTTGCCCACAGTACGTAACGGTATACTCAAACCGATCCTTATCCAAGGGAAGAAAAAGTTGGAGGCTTGCTTCCCTATTCATGTTTTTCTTTCCCCCCCTGACTATACGTTATTTTAGGTGTTTTTAAGCTGAAATAGCAAAAATTTCGTTATGGCAAGTTTTGCGGTTATGGGTAGAGGTTTGAATTTATGGGGGGCGGCCTCCCCTGTGAAGTAAGCCAGCATTCAGCGAAATGAGTGAAAAACGAATGGGATGTTGAATAGGCTGCATATTGGACGTTTTTGCTAAACCTCTGAAAATATTGCGAGCGCTGCTTTTGTTGCTACCTCTCTTGCCTCTCTTACCATATCCGCCTCCCCATCGTGCAAAGGCCGAAGGGGGACCGCGCAAAATTTTCTGGTACAACCTGTGAAGAGAGAGAAAGCAGAAGGTCACAGGGGTACGAGAGGGATGGGTCTTAGGCCAAAAATTGTTGGGTCAAAAATATAATTTTGAAAATTGGTCAAATTTGGTGTCTAAAGAAAGTCCTAAGCGAACTGAGCAACTTTTCTAACTAAGCAATTAAGCGAAGCAAGCAACAAACCTAGAACCGGCTGGCTGGCTAGAACCTAGAACTGGCTGTGGAGTGATGTTGTAGGGCGGGGATGGGATGGTGGAATTTGGTGGCAATGAAAGCCCGAAGCGAACTGAACACCCTTCGTCGTAGAACCACCCACCCAAACTTGATGTGGCGTACTTTTGTCTTTACTTTTTCAACTGAATTTTAAGGATAGACATATACGTATATATAGGCCACAGGAGCGTATCCAGGATTTTGAAAAGGAGAGGGTTTTGACAAAAATTTGCAGTTTTTATAATGGAGTATATATTGATAAAATTTAACCCAAAAGGAGGGGGGTTTCAACCCCCAAAACCCCTCCCCTAGATACGCCCATGATAGGCCAACACACACGTTATCCTCTTTTGTGCGGAGCATGTTACTTGTATATTTTACCCTAGTAACCTGTAGTTTACTCCTTCTACTTTGTTTTTCTTTAGGACAGATTGAATTGTACACGCATATGAACGTAATGCGTAAGCTCGTGGATCGGCTACAGTCCTGGGATTTTCGCATCTGTAGTGTTTTTATTCTTGACACACAATTTACTCTGGATATGTCTAAACTGTTTGCCGGCATTCTCACCTCTCTGTCGTCCATGACTGCTCTAGAAATCCCCCATGTCACCGTTTTAACTAAGATGGATCTTTTGACGAAGCAGAATAAGGATCTTGTTGAAAGGTATGTACTGCATTTTTAATACTTTCGTTTGATTTTTAGAACACGTTTTTAAACCATGATGCCGGATTTTTAATCTACTTACGAATTAACGGGAAAACGGGTGAACAACGAAGAAACAGTTCAAAAATGATTTTTTAAATTTTTTTGATTTTGACTTTCGGTATCAAAATCGTAAGGAGATAACACAGGAAAAGGTAATTCATGCCCATTTCTAGGAATTTTCTTCTTGGAAAGTCCTCCCTCCGAGGAGCAAGGAATTTGGGGGACTTCACTAAATATGTTAGATTTTGCGCTATTTTTCCAGCATATATATACTGTAAAAGCTGGTTTTTATCAGGTAGTGCGCGTTAGCGCACTACCTAGAATAGGGAAATTAAAGGCGTTTGCGGCTTATTGGATACTGTTTTTTTTAATAAGTCACGGAGGAGTGGACCGATTGGGCTCAAACTCGGTGTGTGAAGAGCCTGTGGGCAGGGATACATGCTGTGAAAATTTGAGCCGGATCGGCCGGGTAGATCTTGAGATATGCACTTTGGCCGCTTGCACTTTTTCTCCATTTTTTCTTTTTCACCCCCCACCTAGAGGTCGGAGGGCTCGGAGTTCGTATTAAGTTTTGATGTTTTGTGGATAGAAACACCCCGATTTCAGGGCAAATTTTTTGTTTCGCGCTAGGACCTCCCCATAGGTCTGTGTACTCCTAGGATTTTGCGATTTTTGGCACCCCCGGTAGAAGACCGAAAAACTTTGGTCCACTCCACAGAGAGATAGACTGAAAGCCAGGTGCTCATATTCGCAATATAGTATCACCCCAACGTGAACATTGGACTGAAGCGAGGTTTTTCTGCTAGGCCTCCTGTGGCGCCCTGGCCAGGGGTCACTAGTTAACGTGTAAAAGGGGGGTCTGGGCCTACGGAGTAGGCAGCCCTATACATAAGAGCTGCTGGGCTGAGGTTTCGTATTCGAATAGGAACCCCTATATGGTGAATCTAAATGGCCCATTAGTTTTGCTGTAGCACCTATCCGTTGGGCTGGGGTGCACCCTGATGGAGGTGGGCCCCTACCGTGTCGCAGGTCCAACTTTAACCTCTCCCATAGAAAGATCCGCTGCAGGTAGAGCTTTCATATTGGGCGTGTGGGGTGGGCTGCGGGAGCACTACAATATTGGCTATACTAGGTACCGGCCGGACCCCTGTGGCGCCCTGGCCAGGGGTCCGGACCGTGGACCAGGCCCAAAATGGCCAAAAATCGATTTTTCCAAAAGTGGCCAAGTTTGGTATCAAATGAAAGCCCTTGATGAGGCGAACATTTTTTGTCATTGTAGGACCCCTCCAAAGTGGCCCCAGCGGCCTGTGGCACCTTGACCAGGGTCCGGACCGGTCCGAAATGGTCAAAAATCCATTTTTCCAAAGGTGGCCAAGTTTGGTATCAAATGAAAGAAAGATAGAAAAGCGAAAAATAGAAAAGCGGGATAGAAAAGCGCCACAAGCGAGAAAAATTTTAAAAATCGGGATAGAAAAGCGCCGCAGGCGAGAAAAATTTTAAAAATCGAGATAGAAAAGCGCCGCGGGCGAGAAAAATTTTAAAAATTGAGATAGAAGAGCGCCGCAGGCGACAAAAATTATCAAAATCGGGATAGAAAAGCGCCGCAGGCGAGAAAAATTTTAAAAATCGAGATAGAAGAGCGCCGCAGGCGACAAAGATTATGAAAATCGGGATAGAAAGCGCCGCAGGCGCGAAAAATTTTCATAATTTTTAGTTTTATGCACTAAAAAAAGCTCATTTTTGTTTTTCTCCCGAAAATCCGGGGGGGGGGGGGGAACCCCAACCCTCCCGGGGGGGAGCGGGGGCAAGAGAAAAATAACTAATTACTTTGTGCATAAATTTGATTTGGGGTCATGGGGTAGCTCGGAGAGCACCCCATAATATGAGCTAAAACGGTCAAATGCAGCCTTTGAAAACGTTAATTAAGCAAAACTAATTAACGGTAAGGAGTTGAGAGCTAAAATTTGCATTTCTGAAATCTCCAGGCCAAGAGCTTTCGAATGATACCAAACTTGCCCGGAAAAAATGAACTTTGAAAAAATCGACTTTTCTGACCACTTTGTATGTGTGGTTTTTTTTTCTGTTGTGTTCGTCCTTTACGCTTTTGTACAATTTTGTGTCCAACGGATTTTTCACATGGCTTATGGTGGTAACCTTTACCTATTATTATCTTGTTAGCATAACCATGAACCTGTTCACTATTGATTATTTTTGCCCAATTTGGCTCCTAGCGATTTTTACAGACTGTCAAACATGGGGTTGCGAAGCGTTTGGACTTAGAAATTTTTCGAGGCCCCAACATAGAAAATTGTCAAAAAGTCGTCCAAAACAGCGTTTTTCGGCCATTTGGTGGTGCGCATATATAGTAAATCGGGGTCGCTGAAAACGATGAGCATATCGCCGAAACCGACGGATGTGACCCTCGGGCTGCATGGCGCCCGTGGTTCCTCGCCCAGGGTCAAAGTGGGGAAAAGTCGCTAAAAACGACTATTTTTGGCCTTTCTGGAGCAGCCATATATAGTAAATCGGGGTCGCTGAACACGATAGGTATGTTTGCTTCTCCGTGTGGTGCCGCTATTGCGCTGCACTGCGATGCGGCAGCCGCAGCGACGCTGCAGGTGCAGCACCGTACAGCACGCCCTGTAACTTGCAATAGACAAGTTGTAACTGCCTGAAAGCTTGCCCTTATATAGTAAATCGGGGTCGCTGAACACGATGAGAGTATCCTCGTCGCTGTGCGGCGCTGCTATCGTGCTGCGCTGCGGCGCTGCAGGTGCAGCACCGTACAGCACGCCCTGTAACTTGAAATGGACAAGTTGAAACTGCCTGGAAGCTTGCCCTTATATAGTAAATCGGGGTCGCTGAACACGATGAGAGTATCCTCGTCGCTGTGCGGTGCTGCTATCGTGCTGCGCTGCGGCGCTGCAGCCGCAGCACGCTCTGTAACTTGAAATAGACAAGTTGAAACTGCCTGAAAGCTTGCCCTTATATAGTAAATCGGGGTCGCTGAACACTATGAGAGTATCCTCGTCGCTGTGCGGCGCTGCTATCGTGCTGCGCTGCAGGTGCAGCACCGTACAGCACGCCCTGTAACTTGAAATGGACAAGTTGAAACTGCCTGAAAGCTTGCCCTTATATAGTAAATCGGGGTCGCTGAACACGATGAGAGTATCCTCGTCGCTGTGCGGCGCTGCTATCGTGCTGCGCTGCGGCGCTGCAGGTGCAGCACCGTACAGCACGCCCTGTAACTTGAAATGGACAAGTTGAAACTGCCTGAAAGCTTGCCCTTATATAGTAAGTCGGGGTCGCTGAACACGATGAGAGTATCCTCGTCGCTGTGCGGTGCTGCTATCGTGCTGCGCTGCGGCGCTGCAGCCGCAGCACGCTCTGTAACTTGAAATAGACAAGTTGAAACTGCCTGAAAGCTTGCCCTTATATAGTAAATCGGGGTCGCTGAACACTATGAGAGTATCCTCGTCGCTGTGCGGCGCTGCTATCGTGCTGCGCTGCAGGTGCAGCACCGTACAGCACGCCCTGTAACTTGAAATGGACAAGTTGAAACTGCCTGAAAGCTTGCCCTTATATAGTAAATCGGGGTCGCTGAACACGATGAGAGTATCCTCGTCGCTGTGCGGCGCTGCTATCGTGCTGCCCTGCGGCGCTGCAGGTGCAGCACCGTACAGCACGCTCTGTAACTTGAAATAGACAAGTTGAAACTGCCTGAAAGCTTGCCCTTATATAGTAAGTCGGGGTCGCTGAACACGATGAGCATATTGTCGACACTGTACTGTGCTGCTATCGTGCTGTGCTGCGGCGCTGCAGCCGCAGCACGCTCTGTAACTTGAAATAGACAAGTTGAAACTGCCTGAAAGCTTGGCCTTATATAGTAAATCGGGGTCGCTGAACACTATGAGAGTATCCTCGTCGCTGTGCGGCGCTGCTATCGTGCTGCGCTGCAGGTGCAGCACCGTACAGCACGCCCTGTAACTTGAAATGGACAAGTTGAAACTGCCTGAAAGCTTGCCCTTATATAGTAAATCGGGGTCGCTGAACACGATGAGAGTATCCTCGTCGCTGTGCGGCGCTGCTATCGTGCTGCGCTGCGGCGCTGCAGGTGCAGCACCGTACAGCACGCTCTGTAACTTGAAATAGACAAGTTGAAACTGCCTGAAAGCTTGCCCTTATATAGTAAGTCGGGGTCGCTGAACACGATGAGCATATTGTCGACGCTGTGCGGTGCTGCTATCGTGCTGCGCTGCGGCGCTGCAGCCGCAGCACGCTCTGTAACTTGAAATAGACAAGTTGAAACTGCCTGAAAGCTTGCCCTTATATAGTAAATCGACTACGCTCGTTTCAATGGGCATATTGCCGAAACCGATGGAAGTGACCAGTGGTCACTACGGCCTAGGGGACCTATTGACCAGTGGTCAAACGGCCTAAAACAGCGTTTTTTGGCGTTTTGGTCGGGGGCATTTATAGTAAATCGACTACGCTCGTTTCAATGGGCATATTGCCGAAACCGATGGAAGTGACCACTGGTCACTACGGCCTAGGGGACCTATTGACCACTGGTCAAACGGCCTAAAACAGCGTTTTTTGGCGTTTTGGTCGGGGGCATTTATAATAAATCGACTACGCTCGTTTCAATGGGCTTATCGCCGAAACCGACGGATGTGACCCTCGGGCTGCATGGCGCCCGTGGTTCCCCGGCCAGGGTCAACGTTGGGAAAAGTCCCCAAAAACAGCGGTGGGTGGGTCCTGTGTGGGTCAAAATGAGAGCGAATATGCTGCCACGTACTCAACAACAATACCAAAAATGGAAGAAGACAAGTAGGAAAAATGCTCCTTGCAGTCGCATGTAAAATGCAATATGAGCTAAGGGCAGCATTTAAATACGTAAAAGACAAGATTTAAAATGCTTAATATGAGCCAGCATTTAAATGTGTAAAAGACAAGATTTAAATGCTTAATATGAGCAGCTCGCTTTCTCGGGCTCATATTGACGCCTTCAAGCTTGTAAGTATATAAACCTCAAGGTACTCAGTGAGGGTCAAGAAATGTCGACTAAAATGTATATACATATATATATATATATATATACATCTCCTGACCTAAACGCCTCTATTAGTCGCTACAAAGACAACTGCAGGAACTGTCAGATCCTTATTCAGCACACTACACAGCAATAATGATAATGATCGTAATGACGTTATAGCTCTAGCCCCGCATATTATAGCGCTTGTTATATTACGTCATATATATATATAGTTTAGCTTACATACTAGTGCGATTTCAGCTGGCAGCTTGTTATAACTGACTTCTGAAAGAGATGAGCTGGACTGTAAGTACAGAAATAAGCTGACATGTAATACGTTTTCGAAATAAAAGCGTTTGTTTTAATTAAATTACTTAGAGTTATCTTGTGGTTAGACAACTTGACAAATAAATAGGAATTTGACGCATGTCACATTGGCGAAAATAACGGGCCTTGAAGGAGTTATTTAAGTGGCTGTAAATGTGGCGTCAATATGAGCCCGAGAAAGCGAGCTGCTCATATTAAGCATTTAAATCTTGTCTTTTACACATTTAAATGCTGGCTCATATTAAGCATTTTAAATCTTGTCTTTTACGTATTTAAATGCTGCCCTTAGCTCATATTGCATTTTGCATGCGACTGCAAGGAGCATTTTTTCCTACTTGTAGCCCTTGAGAAAACCTTTCTTTGAAGCCTGAACTGGTCGATTTTCTTTGACTTCCCCACATTTCGAGAAATCCACGTTCAAAATTGTTTTCTTGTTAGCGCATGTTCAAGTCGAAGAGTTGAATTGAGACAGGTATGCCCTAGCTGCAACAAGAACATTCTAAGCTTTTTTAAAATGAAACAAAAATTATTGTTGAATTCCAAGAATCGAGCAGATTACAGTCTTTCAAAATTTGCTGCAAATTTCAAAATACTGGAACCAGCACCTTAAGATGATACTGTTCGTGCGTGGGCAATGGACAGGCGCGTAGCCAGGGGGGAATGGGGGGGTAATTCCCCCCCCCCGAAATTGTGTTGCCCACCAGGAATTTTTTCTGCTATGTGTAAAACGCCCATTTGTCAAAAAATTTTCGCGCCTTCGGCGCGAAATAAGTGTATTGTACTGTTATAATACGTGTTTCGCGCTTAAAAACGAGTACCAGTTACTCTATTTGGTGTACTTTGACCACCTTCTGCATCATTTGGATGCATGAACACGCACTGCGCCTTAAAAATTATTGTAATTTCATCGAATACTCTGTAAAAATTTCACGAAGGTCACGAAATAGAAAATTTCACAGCTTCTGGGGGGCTCTGCCCCCCAGACCCTCCGAAAAAATTTTGCATTCCCCCCCCGAAATTTTTTTCTGGCTACGCTAGTGGCAATGGAAATGGAAACTCCAAAGAAACATATTGAGCAATTGAGACTATATATAATATTGGTTTTAGCTTGTTAGAGCCAGACGCTCATATGTTGGCCACAGAATCTGCAGATAAATGGCATCAGCGTTATCATAAACTTAGTCTTGCCATTGCAAAGTTGGTGAGTACGATTTGTTTACATTGTTCCTGGGTAATTTCCGAGTGCGCTCTGTTCTCCTTTTGCACTTTTGCACTGTGTATCATGTGGGTTCGCGGCAACCACGCCTATAATATACGTACGTAAGTAAAAACCATCTGGCAAAAGGACCTAACTAGCCCAAGCGGTCGAAATAGCGTTTGTTGCAGATTTAAGTTTTTTAATTATGTGCTGAGTATAATCTGGCCAAAGGACGTATCATGGGGGTGCTCGGAGAGCCCCCCATAATATGAGCTATAAAGGCACTTTGCGGATTTTGAAAAGTGCTAATTAGGCATAACTAATTAACGGGAAGGAATTAAGAGCTAATATTTACATTTTTGAAATCTCCAGGCCGAGAGCTTTCGAATGATACCAAACTTGCCCAGAAAAAATGAACTTTGAAAAAATCGACTTTCTCTTACGGGTTTGAAAGTGGGGTTTTTTTCTCTGTATTCAGCATGATTTTTGTCAATTTTGTGTTAACTCGATTTTTCGAACGGCCCATAGGAAAAATTTTTCTATACTATTTTTTGAATATCTAGGCAATGGTACTTAGCAAGTTTATGTTTTTTTTCCGAATTTCAATCTGGTTCGATTTTTATAGATGGTCAAAAATGGAAAAAATAGCGTTCTTTGACACCTTCAAGCTGAAAAATTTCTAAGTTCGAAAATTTGAAAATAGTCTAAAAACGGGCAAAAACAGCGTTTTTCGGCCTTGGGATGGTACCCATATATAGTAAATCGGGGTCGCTGAACACGATGAGCATAGTGCCGACACCGTATCTCGCCTGGTTCATCTGGTTCAACTGGTTCAAAGGGCAGTTCAAAGGCAGGTTATTGGGCATGGGGAATTCACTGGTGGTGTTAGTTTGGTGATCCGACCAATGGCTTGCCAGATCTGGTTCAACTGGTTCAAAATTGAACCAGTTCCTGGTTCAAGCTACTGGAGATAGTTGGAAGGCTGAAATTTTGCATACAAAGGTTATTGGGCATGGGGAATTCACTGGTGGTGTTACTTTGGTGATCCGACCCATGGCTTGCCAGATCTGGTTCAACTGGTTCAAAGTTGAACCAGTTCCTGGTTCAAGCTACTGGAGATAGTTGGAAGGCTGAAATCTTGCATACAAAGGTTGTTGGGCATGGGGAATTCAGTGGTGGTGTAACTTTGCTGATCCAACCCATGGCTGGCCAGATCTGGTTCAACTGGTTCAAAGTTGAACCAGTTCCTGGTTCAAGCTACTGGAGATAGTTGGAAGGCTGAAATTTTGCATACAAAGGTTGTTGGGCATGGGGAATTCAGTGGTGGTGTAACTTTGCTGATCTGACCCATGGCTGGCCAGATCTGGTTCAACTGGTTCAAAGTTGAACCAGTTCCTGGTTCAAGCTACTGGAGATAGTTGGAAGGCTGAAATTTTGCATACAAAGGTTATTGGGCATGGGGAATTCACTGGTGGTGTTACTTTGGTGATCCGACCCATGGCTGGCCAGATCTGGTTCAACTGGTTCAAAATTGAACCAGTTCCTGGTTCAAGCTACTGGAGATAGTTGGAAGGCTGAAATTTTGCATACAAAGGTTATTGGGCATGGGGAATTCACTGGTGGTGTTACTTTGGTGATCCGACCCATGGCTGGCCAGATCTGGTTCAACTGGTTCAAAGTTGAACCAGTTCCTGGTTCAAGCTACTGGAGATAGTTGGAAGGCTGAAATTTTGCATACAAAGGTTATTGGGCATGGGGAATTCACTGGTGGTGTTACTTTGGTGATCCGACCCATGGCTGGCCAGATCTGGTTCAACTGGTTCAAAGTTGAACCAGTTCCTGGTTCAAGCTACTGGAGATAGTTGGAAGGCTGAAATTTTGCATACAAAGGTTATTGGGCATGGGGAATTCACTGGTGGTGTTACTTTGGTGATCCGACCCATGCCTGGCCAGATCTGGTTCAACTGGTTCAAAGTTGAACCAGTTCCTGGTTCAAGCTACTGGAGATAGTTGGAAGGCTGAAATTTTGCATACAAAGGTTATTGGGCATGGGGAATTCAGTGGTGGTGTAACTTTGGTGATCCGACCCATGGCTGGCCAGATCTGGTTCAACTGGTTCAATGTTGAACCAGTTCCTGGTTCAAGCTACTGGAGATAGCTGAAAGGCTGAAATCTTGCATACAAAGGTTGTTGGGCATGGGGAATTCAGTGGTGGTGTAACTTTGCTGATCCAACCCATGGCTGGCCAGATCTGGTTCAACTGGTTCAAAGTTGAACCAGTTCCTGGTTCAAGCTACTGGAGATAGCTGAAAGGCTGAAATCTTGCATACAAAGGTTGTTGGGCATGGGGAATTCAGTGGTGGTGTTACTTTGGTGATCCAACCCATGGCTGGCCAGATCTGGTTCAACTGGTTCAATGTTGAACCAGTTCCTGGTTCAAGCTACTGGAGATAGCTGAAAGGCTGAAATCTTGCATACAAAGGTTGTTGGGCATGGGGAATTCAGTGGTGGTGTAACTTTGCTGATCTGACCCATGGCTGGCCAGATCTGGTTCAACTGGTTCAAAGTTGAACCAGGTCCTGGTTCAAGCTACTGGAGATAGCTAGAAGGCTGAAATTTTGCATACAAAGGTTATTGGGCATGGGGAATTCACTGGTGGTGTTACTTTGGTGATCTGACCCATGGCTGGCCAGATCTGGTTCAACTGGTTCAAAGTTGAACCAGTTCCTGGTTCAAGCTACTGGAGATAGTTGGAAGGCTGAAATCTTGCATACAAAGGTTATTGGGCATGGGGAATTCACTGGTGGTGTAACTTTGGTGATCCGACCCATGGCTGGCCAGATCTGGTTCAACTGGTTCAATGTTGAACCAGTTCCTGGTTCAAGCTACTGGAGATAGCTGAAAGGCTGAAATCTTGCATACAAAGGTTGTTGGGCATGGGGAATTCAGTGGTGGTGTAACTTTGGTGATCCAACCCATGGCTGGCCAGATCTGGTTCAACTGGTTCAAAGTTGAACCAGTTCCTGGTTCAAGCTACTGGAGATAGTTGGAAGGCTGAAATCTTGCATACAAAGGTTGTTGGGCATGGGGAATTCAGTGGTGGTGTTAGTTTGGTGATCCGACCCATGGCTGGCCAGATCTGGTTCAACTGGTTCAATGTTGAACCAGGTCCTGGTTCAAGCTACTGGAGATAGCTGAAAGGCTGAAAACTTGCATACAAAGGTTGTTGGGCATGGGGAATTCAGTGGTGGTGTAACTTTGCTGATCTGACCAATGGCTGGCCAGATCTGGTTCAACTGGTTCAAAGTTGAACCAGGTCCTGGTTCAAGCTACTGGAGATAGCTGAAAGGCTGAAATCTTGCATACAAAGGTTATTGGGCATGGGGAATTCACTAGTGGTGTTACTTTGCTGATCTGACCCATGGCTGGCCAGATCTGGTTCAACTGGTTCAAAGTTGAACCAGTTCCTGGTTCAAGCTACTGGAGATAGCTGAAAGGCTGAAATTTTGCATGCAAAGCTTATTGGGTATGGGGAATTCACTGGTGGAATTTGTGATTGCTACTGCCACAGTTATGGTAGCGTTCCCAAAAACTAGACTGAGGACAAGTATGAAAAATGCTCCTTGCAGTCGCATGAAAAAGTTAATATGAGCTATGATGGTCAACATTTAAATGTGTCAAGGACAAGATTTAAAATGTTTAATATGAGCCAACATCTAAATAAGTAGAGGACAAGATGTAAACGGCTAATATGAGCCGCTACGTTTCTCTTGGGCTCATATTGACGCGACTAAAATGGCAAACATATACAGTTTACGGTTGGCATATAAGCATCAGTGTTTATAAACGATTTGATTGGCTTGGGAATATTGAATTAATGTGATGATTGCGATGATAACTTCAAATGTGATTTCTCAAGATTTCACAACATGTGTAAGTTCCACATTTTCGTTTCTTCATTAGATTGGACTTCGGTTTCGTTTTGTTGACTTTATGTGGTGGCCTTATTCTGGGGGGGGGGGGAGAGGGTTTTGATGAGAAATTGTGTACTTGGATGTAGCGGTGGAGAAGAAAACATTTACGTACAGCTTTGCAAAATTAATGTTTATGCGTCGTTATTCATGCAAGCCATTTCAGTGTTGGATTTGATTAAAAGTAAGCAAAAGCTAAATGAGCGTCAATATGAGCCCAAGAGAAACGTAGCGGCTCATATTAGCCGTTTACATCTTGTCCTCTACTTATTTAGATGTTGGCTCATATTAAACATTTTAAATCTTGTCCTTGACACATTTAAATGTTGACCATCATAGCTCATATTAACTTTTTCATGCGACTGAGGAGTTTTTTTTGTGGGGGGTGGTGGTCAAGGTCATTTTGACACACTATGATTTTTACACATTGCACACTTCACATTCACTGATTTGATATTTGTTATGGCTTACCTAGGTCTTTTTGCCATTTACATTTTTCAAATTTTTCCTGCGAGCTATTAATGATCCAGCAGTAGGGACAATTGTGCGGGGGGGGGGGGGGGGCGCCCCCCCAACATAAGGGAAAAATTTTGGGAATATGATATAATGGTCGGTTGTCGCGCCGAGGAAAATGGTTTATGGTTTAAAATGGCAAATTTATGCCTATTTCTTGTTTTTTTAGGTGTTGTGGGTTCCGAATTTTAACTTTTACCTGCCTTGAGTGTTAAAAAAGAGCTAGCGGGGGGGGGGGGGTGGGAGGGGGGTGTGTGTTGTTTGGGTGACTAGTACCACTTCCATGGTTCGTTATTCAACTAACCGCTTGTCTGTTTTGTAGAGCCCTGTAGTTATCACAAAATTACCTTTTTGGCAATGTTTGCCATGAAGCCAATTTGAGTCGGCCGTGCAGTTGGAGTGCTGGTCCGGGGACCGACGCGCATTATTAATTTATTACCACATACATAGTTGCGTAGTTGTCTGGCTTTTTCCTAGGCTAAAATTTCTGGAGGGGGAGGGAAGTCTGGGGAGCATTTTCCGAAAATGCTTAACAAATAGCTATTTTTTGCTGCTGAACTAAAATAGTAACTATTTTTAACCTAAATTTAAGCTTAAACTAGCTAAAAATGCTTAAAAATGTCTAAAAGTCCGAGGAAGCCGGAAAATTTTTTCAAAATTTACCCTCAAAACCCTATTTTTCGGGCACTTTGAAGTTCTGTGGGGGGGAAGGCCCGAATCCTGGGGGGCGACCAAAGTCGGGGGGGGGGGCGCCCACCCCCGGTAGGAAAAAGCCAGGTTGTCGTTTTTATTGTTTTCTGGTTTCCTGGTGTTCATGGTCAATATGACGAACGGCGTCCCACACCCCAGAGAAAATCCACCACTGCCTTGAAGACCTCCGACAGAACAGCCATTGAGTAGGGGTTGGTTCCCAGGTACCGGACCGACAGGGAGTGTACATTGGGCAGTCTATAAGCAGATGTTGCAAGTCTTCGGGACAGTGTGCACAGTTAGAGCAATTTGGACTGTCTGATTTATTATGTTTTGTGATCTGATTATTCACTATAATGTGCGTGCATTTGATTTACGCTCTTTAGGTAGACGATTTCAGTCTGGTTAGTCTTCTTCCACTTGATATCAGTGATGAAGATTCTATTACCAGTGTCTGTGTTACTATTGATAATTGTATACAGTATGGAGAGGATCTGGAAGTCAGAGATCGGTACCCTGAGGTTAGTGCAATATATTTGCGACGCTTGCTGTACAATCTATTTTATCAATTGTACATAATAGATAGAGTACGAAAGGGTTTAGCTATCATGTACAAATCATGCGAGGTACGCTTTCATAAAGCGTGTGTCTGCTCGCTGATTGGTCCATTAGCCTAAAAGCCCGGTTTACGCTATCAAACTTCCGTCTGACTTTATCAGGTGGAAATAATATCAGGGCAAACATTTTCTATCCGACATACAGTTTACACTATCCGTCAAAGAAACAAGCAGTTTGCTACTGACAATTCCACGGCATCCAATCATATTCAGATGTTGTTGCTTCACCCAAGTTTCTTTTGAAATGAAAGTATATGAGTGGTCAGTTTCGTCTGATACCAGATGAAAATACCATTTTCGTCCAACAAAAATTGAAATGTCAGAGCTGACTCAGGTAGTCGTCTACATGCGAGAATTTCATCTGACATTTGTTTGGAGAAAAGTTTGATAGTGTAAGCCCCCCCTTAGGCTTACTATATGCAATTTATTAGTAATTTTAAATAATTAATTATAACTTTAATTAAGTTAATGCAATTAAAAAACTATTTCGACAATTTTGTAGCATTTTTCCTGCTCTTTCCAACTTTGTAGCATTTTCTTGCTCTTTCCAATGATGATATAAAAATTGTTGCACTACAAACATTTGCAGGAATGTAGTGTGCAACAATTTTTATATCAAAGTTGTCGAATTAGTTTTTTAATTGCATTAACCTAATTAACGTTACAAGTAATTAATTAATTAAAATTACAAATAAATTACCTACAGTAAGCCTTAGGCTAATGGGCCAATCTGCGAGCAGACACACGCTTTTATGAAAGCGTGGGCTAGGCCTTTATTGTTCTTTTATCAATTATATCTTGTTTCGGACAGAATTGATTCTCCGCAGTCTGTGCCGAAAAATTGGAGTAGCCTACGGGAACTGGCTTTTGTTTGGTTTTCGTTTAATGGTCCTACCCTGATTTTAGAATTTATTCGTAGTACTGACGAGTTTGTTGGGAATCTTCAAACTATGTTTTTAATATCCGTTGTTTTAGGAGATGGACGATGAGGATGGTGAACGAGACAACGGAAAGATTTTTTCTTGATTCCTTGATGCTTTATTGAGACGCGGGAAATACTCATGATTCATGTAGGGATGAAGCAAGTTGGAAGCGGGTCACGGAGCGGATATCTGCGGGTCGGTCGGATCGATCAATCGGTTGGGATCGGGTTAAATCTTACAACGCTGTACCACAGTCACAATAGAGATTAAAACTAAACATAAAATTGTTGCATAGTTTGTTCTGTGAAGAACTATAACTTGCTCTATACAGAACACATTTTCGACAAAGCTTTTAAATCGACAGCAGTTTTGTGACATTATGATAATTTTGTTCAGTTTAGGGTACATGGATCGCGGATACAAGAAGTGTTAAGCTTCGTTGTTTTTGTAATACTGTTTTATACTTTTTGTTGGTGCTTGTTTGTTGATTCTAATAAAGGTATTGGAATTCTGTTTGAGTCTGTATGGATAGGAGTTGAATTAAAGTGCATGATAATTCGTATGCTTTCACATTTGCCATAGGTGCTAGGCAAATGGAATAGGCTGGGTATTATTTTTATGTTTATTGAAGTTAGGTTCGGTTAGTTTATTGAAAATTCACAGGATAGAACTTAGTAGTAGCAAGACTACATAATAACTAAGAGTGTGGCAAGCGTCACACTCTTAGTTATTAGGCTGGAGACATCTGAACAATAACGGCCTACCCCCCCCCCCCACCACAACTGAGTACCAGGTACACAATTGTGTAGCAGCACTCGCTTGTATGTTTCCATGTTGAAGCTCATAAGTGGCCAGCTGCTGATAAAATGTTTTTGTCTTCAACATGTAAACATACAAGCGAGTGCTGCTACACAATTGTGTACCTACTACCTGGTACTCAGTTGTGGGGGGGGGGGTCACCAGGTACTCAGTTGTGGGGGGGTAGGCCGTTATTGTGCAGATGATGTCTGCAGCCTAGAGTTGTTGGCCGGCCGAGGAAAACCCGGCCGGCCCACAATGTCGACAAACCAGCCGGCCGGCCAGCCGGCCGCCGGCCAACACCCGGCCGGCCGGCCGGGTCAGAAGCAGCCGGCCGGTCGGTCTTCAGATAAAGGACGCTACCTGATTTTATCTGTTACACATAACCAGGAGTAACTCCATGCATCAATTAATGCTAAATATTTTGCAAAACGGCCGGCCGGCCGGCCTGTTTGACCCGGCGGCCGGCCGGCCGGGTTGCATCACCCGGCCGGCCGGAAACGGCCGGCCGCCAGCCCGGCCAGCCGGCCGGTCGGCCGGGTTCACAAGCTCGGCCGGGCGGGTCCGGCCGGCCGAGTCAAAAAACCGGCCGGCCAACAACACTACTGCAGCCTAATAACTAAGAGTGTGAAGCTTGTCACACTCTTAGTTATTATGTACTCTTGGTAGTAGCAAGAGTACATAATTGTAAGAGTATGCCACTAGGCAAGCTCTATGTTATCAGAGCAAAAACCTTTTCTTGCTTATTTATATATTTTTCTTAAATTTACCAAAAAACCAAGTTCAATACAGCTCCACTGATGAGCCGCCTGTATCGTGAACTCTGGTCTGGCAGAGGTCGCATGCACTTACTAACATAGGTTGTTGGATGTTGATTTGTTATTTTGCCGTGAATGTGCACCTGCTTATAAGCAATGTTTTGGCGTATGAACAAATGTAGCTTTCATTTGTTCTTCTAATACTACCATGGCTCCTAATCGACACCAAGACAAAATAGGATGCGTGGTATGTATCCCTGTATATGAAGTTTACTATCTATGTTATCAGAGCAAAAACTGCTCTGCACGCTAACGGGCCACCCCCCCCCCTCAAATCAGACCCTAGTGACCCCCCCGCAAATCAGTACCTAGTCGAAAAGGGGGTACGCTCACTAGCTCTATGTTTATGTGCAAGGGAGGTGTCGCCCGGTACCAAATTTTATGGTCACCGATTTCGCTCATTTTTGGGTATAATATACCCCCATATCAGGGGCGCACCCAAGGTTGCGGCCGCCCCCCCCTGTCAGGTTTCGAAGGTCAGAAAAATAAAAATGCAGAAAGGAGGAAAAGCAAGAAAAACAAAAATTTTCGCGCCTTCGGCGCGAATTAGCCATTTTTGTGTGTTTCGAAGGTAGCATATGGGGTGGTGTGGCTGACTTTCAATTATGTAGACGTTTCTTTCTGCTTAACGCTTGAGTTATAATAAATAGACATTAGCCGACAATGTTTTCAGATAATGGTTTTTCTGCATTTTATTGTGCATATTAGCGTTGGACAATGGATATCCGGATACCCGGATAATTTTTATATCTGGATAATGCCCGATTTGCTAGAAATATCTGGATATCCGAATATCCGTTTACATTGCAAAGCAATGAAAAATTAGCGACTTTTTGAAGAAATGTTGAAAAATTGTATATATATATATAAGCTATTAGTTTCTTCTAAAATATTGCTGATATTTCTGAATGAAAGGTTGCGGCTTGACTGTATGATAGAAATTCGCAGCGTGCCAAAAACTGACAGAAAAATTAAAATTTTAACTGCAAAATCATTAAATTTTCTAGAACCTAAGTTTCGAATATATAGGCGGATTACCGGATATCCGCATACGTACGTATATATGTTAACGTAAAATAGGCGGATATTTGGATGAAAGAATATCGGGTGCCCGATGCACACTTTTTTTACAAAATGCAATTTAAAAATGCATACACAAATGCTCAGTCTAATTTTGCTTCCGCTTTCCACAAAATGGCTCTAAAAATTTCCGTATATAGCAGATTAACGTCTTAACGTATTAACGATTAAAGAGCTCTAGCTTTTAGCCACGGTTTTTTGCGTAAAATACTGCGTGTTTACGCAGTCGAGCTTAAAAATACGCAGTCAAAAACAAAAATACGCACCAAAATACGCAGCCGAAAAATTCGGTAGTAGGAATTTCTGGAGTGCTCTAAATTAATTTTTTGAGACAATTTACCGTTGTTTAGGCTCTGGCTTCTTCTGGGGGGCTTCCGCCCCCCCAGACCCCCCGCATATCTCTTCGATTCTCCTTCCGTCTGCAGTTGATTATACTTTCTGCCTAAGCAAACGTTGTACCATTTCTATTTGATTTTCGTTCTATTTGAGTTGATATAGTTATAAATTAAAATCTTATATATGTGTTCAATCAAGGGAACAGTAGTCTATTTGTCTAACCAAATATTGGCTTAACTCTTAAACTGTGCAAGGCAAAGAAGTCAAAGTTTTAAGAGCAAATTTACTCCGAAATTTAAAATTTTCTTAACTTCTGGGGGGCTGCGCCCCCCAGACCCCCTGCGTATTTGTTTTTCGTCACCTCTTACACCACAGAGAGCACGCAATTTAAACTCGAGCTAAGGTTCTTAACGTTGTTTAAAACTCTTAAAAACAGCATTAATTCGACGCTAAATGCGTTTATAGCTTTTATAACGTTGAGAAGCGATTTTTGTAATTTTACGCAGTCAAAATTAAAAATACGCACTCGAAAACAAAAATACGCAAAATTTACGCAGGTCCGATTTTCAAAAAAACCCTGCTGTTAGCTGGGGGCTGTCGCCCCCAGACCCCCGTTTTATCATATCTACTTTTCGTTGCTTAGTTTGAATTTTATCAGCTTGAGTTATATACCTTACCTGGTGAAACCACTGTGCCAGGTAACAGCTAACATAATTTGAAACTGCAAAGATGGTCAGAAAAAAATTGCTTTCATGTCTAAAATGCAAAAAATTTTCAACTTCTGGGGGGCTGCGCCCCCCAGACCCCCTGCATTCATGTTTATATATACGAATGTTTAATTCTATTTAACTACCTCAATCAATGAAACCAACAACTACATGCTTGTTCTAAAAACTTGTATATAAAACATATGTAGAAATAAATAAATTTAAAAAGAAAAAATTCAATTTTGGTGCCGCCCCCCCTGTCAGAATACTGTGGGTGTGCCACTGCCCCATATGTGTCCAAAAACAAGACAAATTTTTAGAGTCCAGGGTCAATTCAGTTAAGAGATATTGCAGTTCAAATCCCAACAATTTAGTATTTACGTCACTATATATGCCTCGCTAAGGGCTTCGAAGACGTGTACACGTACGATGACAAAAGACTATGTACGGTATGGCCAATACATCAAATTGAAGCCTCTATCTTGGGCTATTTATTGCTGTGCTACCAGCGAGAAACGACGTTTGAACGATTTGATCAAGCTCCTTTCGAATGTTATTTACTTTAAACTTTAATGGGCTTTAACTTTCTCATACTGCTTTGTAGAGACTAGGTGCAAGAAGATAAAATGTTCAGGACATCGAGAGCTTCAATTTGATATAAAATTTAGTTATATTTGAAAATTTGCCATTTTTTGACTAGGCATCCCACTGAGGCATGCGTCCACAGCTAAACACCAGCAATTGCAGTGAAACACACGCACACATCTTGCTTTCATATGTGCAAACTGGCACACCGAATTTAGTTGGAATCGCTCGGCTTTTATCCGACTTATGGACCGTTATATAAATATATATATATATATTTCCAAAAAATTGAGAAAATGACGTCTTTTGAGGCAAAACGCCAACGCGGTAACCAAAAGTATGAACTACCCACAAGTAGCAGCATGGATTTTGCGTATGGAAATTGAACCTCTATTTGTGTACTGTGTTAAATATCTATACCCGAAATCTATGCAGTAAACGGTTAGTTCAGGCCACGACGAAACATTTCTTTGGTGACGTTTTTGTAAGTCAAATTTGTCCAAAAACCGACTTCACCCAACTTTGAAAATTTATAGAAATTCGCTGAGCTAACGCAAAAAACATCTCATATAGATATTAACACGAGTCCAGATTAACATTTCGGCAAGTTATAGCTCTTGAAGTAAAAAAGAAGACAGCTTCAACTGACGCGCAAAAGCTTTTTGCAAAATGGTCAGGTATATATAGGTAATATTTTAAAGAAATTGATAAGAGCGAAAATTCCTTAAGGATTCTTTAGGCAATAATTATATACTGAGGATTAATAAATAATTTCCTAGGAGAATAACAATTTCGGGGGAGTAATAATTTACGTATTCACTGGTTGATTCATAAGTGAATATCCGAATAGTTTTCTCGGCGAATATAAAATTAAAATTTTAGTTTTAATGAGTTTAATTTAAATATATATGATCTTATTATAAATATATTCTTTGCTTTGCCCGTCACGACCGACCTTGTTAATCACAGGAGATTGAGCCAAATTTTCGTCATTTATGGGTCGGAATAAGTTTCTAAACAAATGGATTATTTTCATTGTGAAAGTTTATCTTAAGTAATCAATAAGCGCGACATTTTGTCATATTTGACTGTTTATTAGATTTTCTATAGTCGGTGTTGCTGCTGGAATATATATGGATGCTGACGCAGAAGAGCCATTACTGCAGTCTACTTCAACAGTTCCAACTGTAGAGGACGAACGGTGTCAAGGGGTTACCAATGAATCGGCTTCCTTTTGCCAGTCTACGGAGTTTTCGGAAGATGAAATTTATGAACCAATTCCGGGCCGACCAAAATCTGGTCGGGTTTGGAAAAGCCGACAACGTTCTCGGTATATATACATTTTGATTTTTTACAACTAATAATTCTGAGCTTAGGTTGAATACTATCTATAAAATTCATAGGGCAAAACTTAAAGCTGGTGTTAGGATAGGATGCCACACCTATGTAGAATTGTGCCGTTAAGAAAGTTTCCGTTGAGGGGCAGGTTGTAAATACCAGGAGGACTAGGGTAATAGCGCACTAATATGGACCAGCTTCGCTGAACAACCCATATTCGCGGAAACTGCCCGGACTGATGCTGGTGGCAGTTCTTCAGTAACAGTTTACCAATTTGAGAGCATAGCCCTGCGTTTGCAACTACATACAGTCCTGCCCCCAGGATTTTGAAAAGGGGGGGTCCAAGCTAAAACGCAAGGGGGCTCTGGGGGCGGAGCCCCCCAGAAGTTGAAGAATTTTTGCATTTTTGCCTAAAAACAGTATATACATTGGACGTTTATTTCTTGCAAAAAGTGAATAATTGCGCCGAAGGCGCGAAAATTGTTTAAAAATAGATGTTTTTGCCATAAAAATAGCAAAAATTTCCCATTTTGTCATCCCAAAAGGGGGGGTATAGACCCCTTGAACCCCCTCTGGGTGCGGCCTTGACTACATATATATGTAGTTGTGTTCGTAATACTTAATACTCACATAACTAATACACCTTACAACTTATCCAATTAATACAACAATTTAATCAATTTCATTAATTAATTAATAATGCAACACTTCATATTACAGTAAAATTGGTGTCACAAATTCTGCTCTGGCAGTTCACTATAAAATGGTTGAAGTATACAAAGCCTAATATTTCAAAATCAGCAAGCTCGCCTGGAAAGCTGATGAATTTAGAACTTAAGACAATAAAGGTCAAATGCGGAGAGCATGCGACCCGCGAATATGGGTTGTTCAGCGAAGCTGGTCCATATTAGTGCGCTATTAACCTAGTCCTCCTGGTATTTATATACCTGCCCCTCCCATATTAACGTTTTAAAACCTAGTCCTCTGTCCGCTTAAAACCCAGTGTCACCCATATTGCATGTTTCATGCTCCATCGGAGCATTTTTATTCTTGTGGTAATTATATGGATCTAAAAGAAATCATTGTCTTAAGGGGGGGGGGTATACCCAGGGGTTTGCACTTCTTCGGAGAGCGCTAGTTTTTTGCATGCAAGTAGGTAACATATCATAGTTAAAAAGTTAATATGAGGCATTGATATATCCCATGACATCCGAGCTGCATGGGGTCCCAAACTGAAAATTTTTGTTCATTTTTTCAATATTTAGATTGGTCTTTCGGAAGCTCTAAATTTTTTTCGGGTAAAGCTACAGACCTAAAACTTTGCACACATATTTCCATGGACACGGGTTATATACATGCCAAATGGCAGCTCACAGAAGCTTCTCGTTCGGGAGTACTGTAGCCGCAAACTTTAAAAATTGTAAAATTTTCACTAGGTGACCTGTCGCCGTTTCGAGCCTAATCCACCAAAGTGCTCCAAATCTTCTGAAATTTTTACAGAATATAGCCAGGATATAAGGTCAAATATGTGCCAGGTTTGGCTGGTTCAAGTTGTGTAATGGTTTTTTAATGACTGCTTAATTATGTGGCTAACAGTGAAGAAATGCTCAAAATCGGCATGTAGCAAAACTTTGATGGAATTTATCTCATCGTAGAAGCAATATCGTGAGTTGGTGCAATTAGAAAAGTTGTTTAGAATGATGAGATCTATCGAATGAGTGCTTTTTTGTAGTAATTCGACGATTTTGAAAATTTGGCATTTTTGGCGGGAAGCCAATTTTGCGCCTCTGACAGCAAAAATTGAACAAAATGTTGTATAACTTTTTACTTATTCGGTCAAAACGCTTCAAATTTTCCACACATATTTATAGTCTTAAGAGACATCTGTGTGTAAAATTTGAGCCCAATCGGATGCCTACAGCGGATTAGGTCTCAAACGAAAGGTGTCAATTGCCATAATTTCGGGGTGGGACGCATGGTAAAAGTCGTGCTGCACTTGGTGTACTCATTCAATTTTGCAGTTGCGCATACCCAACAATAGTCCTAAGGTTCCTTTATGTTTACAAGAAATTTTAAAACATTGGCACGTAGCAGTCCGGAGAAAAATCAAAAAAACTTCGACCACCCGCACCCCCATGCACGAAAATGCGGTAGGTCAGCAACTTTGCGAGGCTGCTGTGGACGCCGTGAAAAACGAAAAGCATTGAAACTTTTAATTATTTTGAAGGAACCCAAGTGCTAATACGTGACAGTTTGAGCGCAATCAGAAAAATTTTTGTCATTAGTGTATTTGGTATACCCCCCCCCTTAAGCCTATTTGGAATTTTAGGCATTCAGCAGTAAAACGTGATAAACTGTTCCACACGTCCTGGGAACGAAAATCTAAAGCTAGGCTGGAACAGAAAACGCTGAAAACTTTGGAACAAGAAATTGTGGACAAACGAAAAGAGAGGCGATTAGTAAGTGTTGACAATTTTAAGATTCACCGGATTCTACCTTAAGGTTGTGGGTGCGGTTGTGCGGTACGTTACGTTGCGTGGTTACGTTGTCGTGTCCATTTGCAATATTTTGTCATTAATATACTTCCTGAAAATTGAAAGTTTTCATTTTACCATTAAAACTGATGAAACCTAGCACCGGAGGACTAGACGCCTCCTTCGTGATAACTCCTATGGACATGGACCCCATCAAATACAGATCTCCACAGGTGTCTTCCGGTCAACGGCGCGAATGATCTCTGTTCACGGGGACATGGTTTGCTACACGCCATGCCATGTCGAACTACACTGATGCCATTGAAGTGTTTAAATTATGCTGCCGAGTTTGCTTCTTCCTCATTCCTGCCTATTCCGGCTTCTCTGAATGCTGTGACTTGTGTTAGTGGCTACCGAACTACGAATATGCTATAAATCGAGCTAGAAGCTTCAAGAACTCCACTTCAAGCTTCAAATTTAGCGAATTTTGAGGTTTCTTGTGGTATTATCTAAAACATTCTCTTTTCTATAGAAGTATAGAAGATTCAATTACGCATCGCAAAAATTTGGAAAATTTTGTACCCATGTGTTGCCCGCTCTAGTGGTCCGAATGTCAATTTGGGAGAAACATGGTCAAATTTGTTACAGGTCGCAAGCCTGGGAAACCATTATTACCATGCAAGTCGAATTAGGCCGACATGCAAATTTCTAGTCGCCAAGCTTGATAGTTCGTTCGATGTCTTGCAAACTTTCGAAAATCCTTAGATTTTTCCAGGTCAGCTAGTCAGTCTAGTCAAGCGGGAAAAGCCCACTTCTTTTTGGACCAGAACTTACGACTAGTTTGGTTGGTTGTCATGGCTTTGATTAGGGTTTGCCCTAAGCTTGTCTCTCTAGGCTCTGTCGTTTTGGAGAAATTCAACGTTTACGTGTGGGGAAAAAACTGAATGCTGGAAAAACCTCATCCGGAGTTTGTGCTAGAAGAGAACAATTTTGACGGCACATTCGAAAGAGCAGGTTGATTTTAGTAGGTCTACATCGAAAACATATTATGCCAACATTATTAAGAAAATCTTGAAAAGTTTTGTTTTCAGAAATGTTCCTATCTAAAAAACTTGCGATTTTCCGAAGGCTGCGAAAAAAGGGAAAACAGTTTTTTCCGGCTTTTTTCAGGTGCCCATCCTGGTGCTATCGTATTGTCAACAGTTTTATCTGAAAATTTATACCTAAACAATATCTTGGCACGCTTGGAAGTGCCGTTTTTGAAACATGTTTTGAATGAATGTTTTGTGATGATGTGGTGCGTGGAACTAGCATTATGCTAAATCTTATTTGCAGGAAAAGAAGAGGATTCGTGAAGAACGGGCCAAGCGAAGATTAGAAAACGAGAGAAAGGCGGAAGTAGTGCAAGTGGTATGGTGCATAATATACAAGAACCAAAAATACTCCTTCGCCGCATGTAAAATACATATGAGTACTCTCAGGCAGGTTGTGCAAACACGGAAACTAGCCTGTAAAATGCATATGAGTGGCGTTGAGGTTGCAAATTAAGAAAAACAAGTTGCAACGGCTTTACATATGAGCCTGTCCTACAACGAGGCTCATATTGGCATATGTCATAATATAATTTGTCGATATTTTACCTTCATATAAATAGCACGTAAAGCTTTTCATTACAAAATTGTCTTTCACACATCTTGTCGCTAAGACATTATACTGTGCATACGCATTATACGGCATGCCACTCTGCGCTCTGACTCAAAGCCATGTGGGGAAAGCATTACGTTTGTGAGAGTAGTGTGTCATAGTGTTCCGAGAATACAGTAGGTGTACTATAGTGCTTCCGGAAATAGTAGGTGCCATGGTGTTTCGGGAAACATCAGCTTGCATGCACAGTTCAACTTGAGGTATCGTAGTTTACTTCGTTCAGTCCATTTGTTTCAGGCCACAATGTTAACATGTTATGTCTATTCATTCATTTTTTCTTTAATATTATGATCTGATCTGATGATCTTTAACGAGGCTGCACTGTGACGCCAATATGAGCCTCGTTGTAGGACAGGCTCATATGTTAAACCGTTGCAACTTGTTTAACTTAATTTACAATCTCAACGCCACTCATATGCATTTTACAGGCTAGTTTCCATGTTTGTACAACCTGCCTGAGAGTACTCATATGTATTTTACATGCGGCGAAGGAGTTCTTGTTTTCCATTCTTTTACATATGTATGCGCAAAAAAGTACCAACATAATATATTTCCGAACACCATGCGCAAGCAGACACTATTTTGACCACTTTTGGAAAATTTCATATTTGACTCAAAATCGCCTACGTCCCTACCCTATCCCACCACAGCACTCTACAGCCACTTTAACCATACAATTCTATGACAAAAGTTGCTCAGCTCACTTAGGGCTTTCATTCGGTACCAAATTTGGCCACTTGAAAAATTCATTTTTGATCGAAAATCGCCAATTCCCCACCCCACCCCACCACAGCACTCTACAGCGACTTTGAGCATGCAATTCTATGACAAACGTTGCTCAGCTCACGTAGGGCTTTCATTTCGTACCAAATTTGATCACTTTTGAAAAATTTTATTTTGGACCACCTTACCCCTTACCGACCAGACCCCTCAGATGGTCAAGTGGAGCCAGCCCAGCAAAATGAGTGCGTTGTACAGCAAAACGGACACCGGAAATGAGCTGGGCGCACCAGAAAACCCCTATAGAGAAAGTTTTGAGAGGCCAAGTAGAGCCTAGTATGGAACCTCCAGGAAACGGTTGCCGACATGACCCTCCAGACGGCAAAGTGGATCCAGCCCAGCAAGATGGATGAGTCGGACGGCAAAACGGACACCGGGAATGAGCTGGGCGCACCAAAAAACTGCAAGAGATAGCCAGAACCGATCTACCTAATTTTTAGATCGTTGAAAAGGAGCTCATTCTACGCAACATAATGACATGAAAGTTATCGTATTTAATTTGTCAAAAACGAATGTATTTGAAAAATGTCAGCGTAGCATGTTTACAGCTGAGAAGCCCCCGAGATTTCGGCCTTAATGTTTCGAGCATATTGCAAGCTTATTAGGAAGAGCTGAGTGTCTTCCTATTATAAACTCTTGTCATTACTAATATATATTACATGCTGTAGTAGCATGCTTAGTTAGGAGACGTAGCTAACTATGAATACATAGCCCAAGCCTAAATTCATGAATTCAGGCGTTTTTGAAAACGTTTTGCGTTTCTCCATTCAAAACACTTTAAAAATACTATTTTTTCTTTTTTTCCAAAACTTATTGATTTGTGCGTACTGTTGGGGTCGGGGGAAGGCGAACCCCCTGGTCTAGACGTTTTAAAAACTTTTAAACCTATAAATTTGGTTCGAGAACTGGTTTTTGTTTTGAATACAAATTTAACTGCTGTCATGCGCAGATTATTATTATGTAGATTAATTGTTTTTTGTATTTTTTGTTTTATTTGTAATTTATTTTTAGATAAGTGCTTGAATTGATTTTAGATTAAAAATTCGGCGAAGTTGAAACGTTTGAAGAAGAAGCAGTTGCGAAGAGTTGAGAAACGTGATACAACAAAGACTTGATTGATTTTGTTTATAGTTTTGGCGTGTCTTATTGTTTCCTGGACGAATGTAGTATTTACAAATTAATAAAAGTGAAGGCAAAATCTTATAAAAAGTTGTACTTAAGGTGGTGATTCCCTTTGGTCACATGAAGTTTGCACCATTATACTCATTCATTACTTAGAGTTAAGAAGCCGTTTTTATAGCAAAATGCAGCTTGACATTTTCTCTTTTTAATGCATACTATGAAACCAATGTTGCTTTTCTAAAATATTTTTAACATTTTAGAAGCAGTATAATTTTCTAAATTTTTTGCGGATTCAAGTACCTGTATGGATACGACATACATAATGGACATAAAAGTGTGTACTGTAAAAACCTCTAGATTTTGAATGCTGTATAGCATACTGCTTATGGCGTAATTTCAATTCACCAGGTATAAGAAATAGACACATGTTCTAAAGCTGCGTAATACTACGTAATATTTTTATACAAGCTTTTTTGTGGTATATTGGGGCGATTTTGTAGTTTGTTCCTAAATAAGCATTTTGCTGCAACGTTGCTCGCTTCTACATAGTGAGTTATGATAAAAATTTAATACAAACCTCATAAACAAAGCTTCATAAGCCATAAACTGCAGCTGATGCATAGTGATGCTCATGGTTTTCTATTAAAGAGATATTATCAACGGATAATTGCCCTCAATAACAATTAAGGTATTCAACATAATAGCAGCTTTGGAGTGTTGAATGTGATGTATGTTGCCCACGAATGTAGGAAGGAAACATTATAATAATTACATAATTTAAGGGATGCCTTATTATCCTACCAAGCTAAATATTGGTCGGCTTGGCTTTCATTACCGAAGGCGTCACATTTTCATAGAATTAATATTTTCTCTCTGTCGTTTAATTGGCAAATAAAACTCCTTAAGTTAAACGCTGTCGGTTGCCTCGTCCTTTCTGAGGGAATTTCTCGGATGGTAAAAGCTTTTGGTTTATTGGCGAGACAATGCTAAAATGGATTATCCTTCTGCTGCACTGTGGCGCAACTGTGGCTCTTTTGCTGCGCGATTGCTCTCAGGAATGCGTAACAATGACAGACGAGTGCTGCAACTGTCTGGGCTGTCTGGACGGTCTGCGTCACGGGAAGCGCTCCTCAAACCCGAAGCCTTTTGACGCTATCGGTCCTGTTTTTTCCCTGCCTTCAAAGCGGCTATTGCCGAGTCTACCGTTTCGCAATGAGATGATATTTGTGGATATATTTCGCCACCCACAGAAATTTTACTACCCAGTGCATCGTGATATGACTGTTTAGCCTAGAAATGTGCACTTTGCCTTACATGTTTGCAATTTGCAGAAAATTTTGTTGTTTGCATGTGTCTTGTAAAGAAATAGAATTGTCACTTTATTTGCGCATGTTCAAGTTAAAGTCAAGTTCATGCGTATTCGCAGTTAGCGTTAAATTTGCATTTCGCCATGACAAATATAGCTAATCATCTATCATCTTGTTCACTCCCTCCCTGTCGTCTCTAACTTATTTCAGTCTAACAAACTTTTATGGATTATATACTAATATACTCTTGGTAATATTTGAGTCCCTTCTGATTGGATATCCTTCTTCGTTAGGATAAATTTAATAAGTTTAAGAAATATTGATGGTTGTGGCAAAAAGGCAATAAAAATGAAACGTTTTGCTTAAAAGATTGGATCACGGTTGTATTCTATTGGTGGTATGTGATATTTTAAGCGAATGTTTTGCAAACTACGTATGGTAGTGTTAACTTTAATTAAGTTTAAATTGATTGATAAAACAAAATTGATTAAATAAAATTGATAAAACGAAACGAGATCATTGTTCTCTGGTAATTTCAACCCGGGTTGAAATCTCAACCCTCTTCACTGAGGAGGGTTGAGATTCGGTTATTTCAACCCGAAAACCAACGCAAAATTAATGATAACAATGGGTTGAAAGTCAACCTGAATTTCAACCCCAACCCTGTTATTTCGACCCAGGATTGTTCAACCCTATTTTGATAACATTGGGTAACATTGGGTTCAACCCCATTCCAGCCCGGGTTGAGGTTTCAACCCGGGTTGAGATACTTGATAACATCGACCCGTGGTTTTTCCATATTTGAAAGTAGACTTTTTTCGAAAAATACCACATTTGACCCAAAATTCATTTTGAAAATGCGCGCTATATCGCTGTACGCTTTCTTGCTGCGCGAATCAAGTGCACCTGTATTTTATAAATACGCGGCCAAAAATAAAAATTTTATTAATTTTTTTTAACTGCGGGCCGGACTGAGTCGAAACGGGCTGGATCGACTCTGAAAATGCTCTCAAATCAAACTTAACATTAGCTTTACTCATTCTGGTCATTTCTGGTTATTTTGCGGCAAAATTCAACATTGTGTACCATAATTTAGCTTATCTACCATGCATTGAAGCCCTTGAATTGAAATCATATTATTAGTAAAATTTTGGTAATTTTCATTTGACAAATTTTGTCAGGTTGTGGGCCGGGCTGGGCCGAAAAATTTCGACAGCGGGCCGGGCCGGACAAGATTTTGGAGCACACCTGGCCGCAAAAATCCGGCCCGTGCTTATCTCTAATGTTGAGGCACTCGGCAGAGGCGGAGAGACAAAGGTCGCGGATAGAAAACATTACCCGATGATTGTGGTATAACAACTGATCTAAAAATTTACAAATTACAATTTAATGTTGCAGCTGTATGCTTTTTACGCGAGTTACTTCAAAACTTTAAATAAATCTTTTAGAAAAAGGAAAAAGGAGTCTCTTTTTTAGTTAGATTTCAGATTTGAAATCAGCTTGGTGGTTTTCCTGCTTTCCTATCTGAGAACTTGGCCACACCTTCTCCCTCCTTTCTGCAGCCTGTTTTTATCCCCATGACCTTTCCAATTGGGTTAGCTAGGTTTCCGCTCAATTCTAAAACCATTAATACTCAAAGCAGTTTGTTTAAACGAAATTCTAAAATACAATATCAAAAGCTGAACTTAGCTCTTTCTAAGCTACCACTCCTCGGCTCGTTGCGGATCGATTCCCTGAAAATGTTATCAAAATACAGACAGTACCTTGGCTCGATGACTGCAATTCAATACACACCCAAAATTGACATAAATTAGAAGTTTAGCTTTCAAATTGAAGATTTTTTGAACTAATGTTTTGAATAGGCGGACAATCGGATATCTGGACATCCGTTAACCAAAAATAGGCGGATATCCAGATATAGTAATATCCTGTGACCATCACTAATTACCTTAATCTAGTCTAATCTAAACAAAAACCCAAACAATTTTACTATATATGACGAAAGAAAATCACAGCGATTCCAAAAACGATAAAAATATATACACAAGATGAGAACCAATAATAATACAACAGACGAACAATACATTTCACATAAAATTATCTATTTAGAAACTACACAGGGACTTTACTGTATGGAGAATTACTACATAACCACGAACAAGAAAACTGCACGAAACTATGCATAACACATCGTTTGCCACAAGGAAATAGTTCTGACATATACTATCAATGCATAACAAACATAATTCGTTCGAGTCGGATGGATATTAATAAAATAGAAGTTGAAAGGATTAAGGAAAGCGGTAATCCAGCTGTTTAACCAATTTAATTCAGTGAAAATGCAGCGCACTCCAGGGTTAAGTGTCAGCTTGGCGATACGCCTTGCGTAAAGCGTTTACGTCATGTTGAAAAAGGCCTAAATCTTTCAAGTGAGAGCAGTGGGCTAAAACAACAAATTTTGAAATATTAAAAAATGAATTCTGTTGTACAATCCAATCCAGACTTGCTATTGTTGAATTCAAAGCAAAATACAATCAAGCAAATAACAATAGCGCAGTTCCCTTTTGTCTTTCAAACATCATTTACTTATAAATTGTTAAATTTGCAAACACTCGGGCAAGCTTCAGGCAGTAGGCACCGAAGCCAACCTCAGCACATTGCTATTTCAAATGTAAAAAAAACTGCATAATATGTTTTAACAATGCCAAATTTAAATACTGAAACAAACTGGGGCCACAACGTACAAGTAAACTCAATTAGCTCTCAAATTAAAGCCACAGCAACAAAACTGGTAATACACAAACAGTGGAATGAAATATATACGTAAACAAAACACCAGAAAAATTATTATTTATATATTACATACTTATTATTTTTTAAAATTCATTTACATTTCAGAGTTATTTCAAAAAACAGAAAATGCGTATTGCATTCATAAGATTAAACAAATTTATTAGATATATATATATACTTATCCCAATGGAGACATTACAAAGACAAGAGTCAAGAAAATTAAAACCTGAAACAGTAAGCAAAATACAGCCAAAAGAACGAATAATGATAAAAACAACGTGCCAGCTTTCGTTGGATACCTCATCACTCATAATACGAAAATGGAAAAATATACTCGAAAACTTGTTAACTCTTTATAGCTGTTTAAAATTTTAAAAAACATCATAAACTAACATGATAGTAACAACATAAATGATAACAACTACAACAAAGAACTTTGCGATTACATTCATGCATTTATTTATGCCAGTTAGTAAAAACAAAACATAATAATATATACTACGCATGTATATAATGTCCCTATAATGAACATTTTAAAACTTTAGTGGAAGCAAAAATGTATGGAAATACATTCAGGTATGATAAGTTAAGAAACGCCATACCTACAATGAATAATAATAATAATAATAATAAGTTTTAATGTCGTACAGTATAAGGAAGGTAGGAAGTATAGATATAATGTATAAGGTATAAGGATAATAATGTATAAGGAAGAATACAATCAGACGCACGGTCAGAGCATTTACTGAGATCGAGCCACACTAGACGAGTCGCTTTCCTTCTTCTAAAACTAAAACCAAGAAGTCTAATGGAAGTCCAATATTGTCAACGTTTTATATAATAATTAAATTTTACTCTACGATATGTTGAAAATGCTACGTATGCTTAGAGGGTTAAATCGGGACACAAGTCTCAAATGTGTGAAAGTTTGATGATTCACGTACTACATACGTAACGATTTTTATATCATTTCACAGACACGAAAAAATGCTGTAAGCTTATGGAAATAGCTTTTAATGAAATTATATTCACCTAATTAAATTTATAATTAATTAATGAAAATTACTAATAAATTTGAACCGTAAACATATATTTAATATATTTAAGTTGGGAACTGGGCCCCCCGAAACTTTCCGGGGACGGGGGAGGGGTGCCGAGTTTCATCCTGACGCACCTAGCATGCACAACAGGTTTAGTACATACATATACACGATAGAGTAAGAGTTTCATACTCTTACTCTTATTCTATTAACTCAATTACCGATGAAGTAAAATTAAAACTAAAAATACAAAGTTCAAACTGCAACTGTACATCATAGAGATATACAACGTATTTGGCAAATGAGGGCCCATAACATAAACTAATAAAACAGTTAACCTACATACCTTACTCAATGTACTTGTTTTAAGTTAAAAATACAATTTCGAATCTCTAAAAATGCTCTAAATCAAATAAAGTGATAGCACGCAGTTTTTATTGCAAATGTTAAACAAATTAAAAACTAACTCAAGAAAATGACACCACAAATATATTTGACTATGCTACACATATTCAAACCAAACAAGATAAAATTAACTAGCAAGAAAACAAGCTATTCTATCAACATTATCAATATGAAGTCGCCAAAAAACGGTCAGAATTACTAAAACCATTGGATTGAAAGCAAACAAAGATAAAACTATGATCACAGGCTTTCATGGAATTATGTAAAAAGTTGTAAGTCTGGGCATCAACGAATTATCAGTAATTAAAATAAGGGAATATTAGCAGTCTTATTGCATAATGTAAATGGAAAGGCTTTTGTGGAGATAAAATTATCAGAAACCAAATCAACTGGAGAGGAGATTGGGTATGGAAGATTGGATCCCGTTAGCTGGAGGCAGCTTTAGCAGTATGGCTTATGGAGTCATAATGTTGTGTCAATTCATGCTGAAATTTACATAAATACAACGTAACAAACTATAAACAGTAATAACTTTTAAGAAAACGAAACGATACAAATTCTATCACGGTGCAATTCCCTAAAACAGTATCTGTGTGTAACCTTAATTCAGAAAGCCATAGGGAACCGGCCTACAAAACAATTTTGAGCGTAATATATAAGGAAGCTAAAATTCAGGAGCCATGTGGCTCTCTAGCTATCCAATTTGTTTCTGGTACGCTTAGACAATTTATGGAAGATATGCTAAATTTTAAATTTTAGAAACTGTACATACTCATAGTATATTTTAGAATAAATATTAATGCAAATACTTAGGAATAAACTATAAAACTATAAATATCTTACAGTAATAAATTATATAAAACAGAATTTACCTGTGTGCCGTACTTAACATCACAAAGGGTACACTGATAATGGGTTTGAATTAGGATGAAGGGCTCCTGGGAAGGATGGATCACAAATTGGTGGTGATTAATGAATAGATGTTCTGACTGGAATACTGTTTGACATTCGCGACAGGCCCAACCAACCTTAAATAAAACAAAAATAATTATTTTCGAGTACTGATTAGTTTACAACTAATTTAAGCTAACCTATCTAATTAACAACATTAACAGCAACACAAAACAATGTAAACAAATTGGGAACAGGCCTAAGCTTTTGAAAATAGGAGCACTGTGCTTTTCAGCGAAGATGCACCGGAGTCGAAAGATTAGGAGCCAAACAAAATGACAAAACGATAAATTTGGAAACATTATTTTATTGACTCAAGGTTTTGTTAATTCTAGTTGTTTCCATTCAGAAAAACTGCCAGAAAAAGAAAAACATTTTATACATAACAATTTGTCATATTTTAAGGGGGGGGGGTCGCTTTTTTGCCGATTTTTCGACCATCTCCGATTTTGCTCATTTTCACATATTTTGTAGTCCTAATGGGTCCCCAAAACAAGACAGGTGCGTTTTGCGTAATATTGCTTCAATCGTTCTGTAGAGGCCTTCAAAGGTTACCTCGACATGTGTTAAACATAGGAAAATGAAAAAGTTAGGTTAAAAAGTTTGTGGCAGAAAAATTTTTCGCTGTATGCAAGATACAGCGCTGCAGCCTTGTTGTACATGTTAAGGACATATCAGAGAGTGCAAATAACCCTTCTAGAATAATTCTGTTGAGTGTCGGATTTTTGGCGATTTTTCAAAGTCAAAATTTCGGAAAATTGGTGCTTTTTGTACCACGAAAAACAGAACCAGCAAAACATATTCGCCTGTCCTGCACGATTGGCAAAAGCTACAGAAATCGCTTATAGATAGTTGCACTCTACGCATACATAGAATTCTTATGACAGTAGTTGCAAATTTCTACCGTTTGCAGTGCTCTCAAAAAACTTGGCACAAAATGGGCTAATTTTGCCAAAAATCATCATTTTGCATAATTTTCACGTTTTTTTAATAATTTCTCACTCGTTACCCACTCGAAAGTCACCAAAATTGGCATATAAAACTCTCAATGCCTGCCTGACATTAAGGTAAAGGCAAATTAAAGGCAGAACTTTTCTGTCGTGTCGGCTCCTTTGATCTCTTCTAGGTCACAAAAGTCAATTTTTGAAATTTCCAAAATATAGAAAAATTGGGTATCATTCGATAGCTACTGATGAGCTGACCAACTTTTCTAATAGAACTATGTGTGTGAAATGTAGTATCTGAAAGTTAGAGCAAGTTAAAGTTTGAGGCACAGTTAGCTGAAAAAGGCTCAGTTCACAATTGATGAATGTACTGTGAACGACTGGATGGATATTCCGGAGTCGTTTTAGCATTAAAGTATTAGCCAACCCACAGAATTAAATTGCCATATTAGTTGACCAAAATTTCGCTACCGTTCTGTCTCAACATGACTTTGGAGGGCAAATCGCAGTGAATTTCAAGTTTTCCAACTTTATAGCTGAATATCTCTGTCACTGTTTGGTTTCGAATTCTAATGTTGTGTCTTGTTTTTGAGAACATATGTACCTATATTGTGTGTGAAAATGAGCGAAATCCGTGACTATCGATTTTGACCCAAAGCGACCCCTCCCCTTAACTGGGCTTATCCTAGGGAATTTGTCTGGGGGAGCGTGGCTTTTTGAGTGGAGACCCTCGGCCTCGGGGAGCAAGAATTTTTTTAGAAGCTGGTCGTGAGCGAAGGTTTCATAAAAATTTTCTAAAATATGCAAATTTGTTCTATTTTTACAACATCTGCTGAAAAAGTTTGTTTCTAGTGCAAATCTAAGCAGTGTTAAAGTTAGTCGGCAAAATTCTAGTAAAAATTTTCAAATTTGGCCTCATGAGCGATCTTTAGGACAATATTTGGTACCAAATGGGCATCAATTTTTTGAGTTAGGGTGCGATTTTTTCAGCAAAGGAGAGAGAATGCTTATATATGTCAGCCCCTTCCCGATAGACTAAGCCCAGCTTTAATTTTAGTCAGAACTTGCTAAGATTTGCAATTTTCCCAAATTTAGGGCCGGTGGATAACAGAAATTAGGCACAATCACTTTGGTTCAGTTCGTAACCAGTAACTAATCAATGCATAAGGGTCCGTTAAAATTGGGTAGTATGAGTACTAAATAAATTTTTGAATTTTTTGTTCAGATTTTATATAAATATAAATATAAATAAAAGATTTGCAGAAAAGACAACAGCTAACTGTATTCGCTGAATTCCTGCCTGCACTTTTGCAAGGAATAAAACATCGAGAATCTAGACATCGAAAATTTTTATAGCCAACTTCATTATGCAGTCGACAACATTACAAAATTAAATTAAATTAAAATTAAATTAAATTTTTTATTTTTGCTTTTTTATTTTTTATTTTTTATTCATTTATATTATCATATTATTATTTATATTATTATTTATTATTATTATTTATTATTTTTATTTATTAATATTTATTTACTTTAGTTATTTATTTATGTTTTATTTTTATTTTTGTTTTATTATTTTTATTTTTTATTTTTTAGTAACATTATAGTCTATGTTTAAACTTCCGAAATGAAATCACGTACCTCCACATCTTGTTCCTGGGTAAGCGGGGGACCCTGGGGGTCAGAGATGTCCGCCAGAGACTTGCCGTCCTGGGTAAATCGAATCGAGGATTTGGAGAGATCTTGAAGACTATTTGAGATCATCTGCATAACATTGGAAGGAATTTGCAGCAAATTAACAGGAGTTCCCACCACCATTGGATCACAGAGTATACCTGCTGCAGTGGCCGCAGATGTAGGAAGACCTAAAATTACATAAATGCAAATATGATGTCTGCAAAATTATTCTAAATTGGTAGGCAAATTTCGTTAGGTTCAACTAAAAAAATTCATATAGGTATGTACATAAATTCTCTGAACTAAAACGTTACGGATTACGCTTTTGCGCTTTACTTTAAATCAACACTACGACTTGTGATGAAACCGGATCACTTTGGCTTGACCCGGCGACTCGGTGACCTGGTAGACCTCTGACCCATTGACCAGGTGACCCGGTGACCCGGTATTTTCAGAATTCCAGAGTATCAGCTGTAAAAACTGAAAACTAAGTATGTGGGTGGGGGTGAGCGCCTTTTACTTATTTAACGCAATTTTGGTGCCTAACGCTTGAAATTTGCAAGCCTTTTTTATTTTAAAAGCAGTTTGTCGGAAAATATTTAGATTTTTTCAGCAAAAATTTTGATCCAGAGGCCACAAACAAAGAGGGTCGGTGGTCTAAAACATTTGCTCTAACAAAAATATGCGGTAACAACTTTAGAAATTAAATAAAAATATGCAACTAAACAGAAAATCAAAAACTTATCAGCGTTTTAATTGCTTAATTGGATGAAGCACTTGATTTCTTGATTGGGGATGAGGGTTTCACTCTGAGGAGTTTCGTATGATATTATTTTTAACCTTTATAACTGAAGCTTAGGCAATACCGACTCTATAGTCAGAACCAAATCTGAAAGTTCTATGACAGGGACGCGGGACGCTCACGCTGCTGATTGCCAGAATCATTCTTGAGAGCTGGTTGAATAAAGTAAGTATTTACAGTTTGTGTTGAATAAAAAGTAAAGTGTTGGATATCAAAACTTTCGAGAAAAACAGAAAAAAACTGAATAAACATGTTTATATGCAGAAAATTTGAAAATTTGTAGAGACCGGGTCCAGACCGGGTCAGAGCCTCTGGCCCGGTTACGCGGTCCACTTAGTGACCCGAACTGACCCGGTGACCCGGTGACCTGGTTTAATCTCTGACTTGTACATACTTTGCAAAAGTAAACAACACTGCAACATTTTCTAATTGAAAGTATGTAGCGACTGCACTGCTTAGTAGTGTTTTTGAACTTAGTAGCTATGTATCTTAACAAGAGTACATAATAGATAAGAATAAGAACTCTTACACTACTATGTACTGAACATGCTAGGTATGCTCGGTTCATTAACTCGGGACCCCTCCGTAACTTCCGGGGGAGGGGTCCCACCTAACACTAATTACACGCTTTCATATCAGCGTCTTGTCTGCTTGCTGACTGGCCCATTAGCCTAAGGCTTACTGTAGGTAATTTATTAGTTATAATTAATTAATTAAAATAACTAATAAATTACCTATAGTAAGCCAATCAGCGAGCAGACACACGCTTATATGAAAGCGTGTAATTAGTGTTAGGTGGGACCCCCCTCCGAAGTTACGCCTAGCATGTTCAGTACATAGTAGTGTGAGAGTTTCCTACTCTTACTCTTGATCTTAAACATAATATACTGGCTTACTTACAGGCCGAAATCCACAGGGTTCTGATACGGGATGCCTTGAAAAGTTGCTGTCGAGCATATTACTTAAAATGTTAGGGGCAAGCTAAATTGTCATAATGTTAGTGGGTTTGAAGCTAGAATAATGATAATTTATCACAATGTCGGAGGAAGCTTGGAAAGTTTTCAAAATTTTAAGAAAAACTGGCACGAGTTACACAATGTTTTGGGACAGGGGATTTAGAATTGGCGACATCTGTTGAATGAGGGATGGCCCCTCATGTAACAAGCCAGATATATATCCCAAAATACTGTAGAAATGGCAATATCAGTTGCTGCAAGTCGAAATACTACCTAGAACAGGACTACCTAATTAATGCATACTCACCAGTCAAAGCACCAGGAAAGACCAGACCAGAACCGGCTGCAAGACCGGCAGCTGCATAGTAGGCTGCTGGATTGGTGGCATACATGTACGGCAGAAGAGTGGACAAGGCGCTGGCAGCAGAGCTCGTCTCACGGGCTGACTCCGTTCCGCCGGTCATCGCACTGAGGTTAGCTTCCTCTGCGGGAACACCGCCAGTGGACTGTGGCGAGTGACCAGGGCCTGGACACGCTTCTGAGAGGGCGGCATTTTGACCAGAGGTGGTGAGAATTCGGTGTTTGGCCAATCCGGAACCGGAGTTGTTGCTGGCATCTCTGTGCTGCAAAGACTGCTTCACCTTTTCAATATGGGCCCGGGTAAATATGTGGTCCTGCACTGTATGCTTCGGAGTGTAATTCAGTCCGCATAGCTTGCAGCCGGACAGGTTGTCTCCAGACGAAGGATCAGATTTGTATCCGGACCCGAGTCCCAGGGGAGAGAACTGACCCCCGGACGGACCGACGCGAGCCTTTCGTTCCTTGGCTCGGGCATTCTGGAACCAGACCTGGACCACCCGTTTATGCAGTCCAATTTCACTTCCCAGCAGTTCGCATTCAGGCATGGTAGGCGTCTTGTAGTCTTGAAAGAGGAGTTTCATCACCTTAATTTGCATAGAGCTGAGATGAGTCCGGAACCGTTTCTGGGGTCTCAGACAGCCGGCCGGGGACGGACTTTCCTGACTGAAGATGCTTCGACTGTCTTCACTGTTGAGGTCTTCGGACGTATGAGAACGAGCATCATCGTTACTGCTGGCACTATTGTTATGCAAACTGTGATTGTTGCTGTTGTTGTTATTATTGTTGACAAATTGATGATTCAAACCGACAAGGCTTCCACCAGGCAGCAGGGGACCGCGACTCAAATCAAGAGGAGACACATTTTCTTCTCCAGCTCCGTTCCCATGACCCTGGGAACCTACAGAGGCCTGGTCCATTAACCAATTCAGGAGCTCAGCCTGACCAAGTCCACTGCTTCCCGAGTTTCCAGAACCACCAGTAGGCAGCAATCCACTACTGGGTGGAAAGCTGAGGTCGTCCTCGCTGGAATGTGGCCCTTTCGGGGTGGAACCCGATTTTTCTGAGACGGGAACCGTGGTTAGACTAGGGATTTCTTCTGCATCAGGCAATGCGTCAATTTGTATTTCCACTCGAGCACACTGTTCTGGATGACGGGTGGTCAGGTGGGCTTCCATGGTTGTTTTAGAGTGAAATAGAAGGGCACAGAAAGGACAGCGTTTGTTAAAGGATGTGGACATGGTGAGCTGACCCTTCCGTTCCTTGGCTCGGGCATTCTGAAACCAAACCTGGACGACCCGTTTATTGAGGCCCGTTTCCCGGGAAATTTCCTCCAACTGTTTGCCGGACGGATTGGTATCTTGACTAAATTTTTGGTAGAGAACGTCCAGCTGTTCTGGTGCAATGTAGGTCCGCTGACGCTTGGTATCGGGACCATAGGCACCAGCCTCCTGCAGAATGTCGCTCAGTGAGCGCCGATGTTGCAGGCCATCCGATGATCCGGGACTGCAAAGATGAGATCGCAGATGGTCATCAAGTTGAACATAATCGTCGAAACTGATGGAGCATCGATCACACCGATAGGGAGGTGAGGCTCCCTCGGCCAGGCTGCCACTGGACGGCCCTGTACCGGGCGGCACAATGTTAAAACTGGAACCGCCTGCTCCTCCGGATTCGGTCACCGAATCAGGGGTTCGCACTTCCGGAAAGTCCAGATCCAGACCTTCATGCCCAGACGTCCGATCTCGATAGCAGCTGCTCTGTTGATGCTTAATCAGTTCATAGTATCGCTGGAAGACAACGGTGCATTTCTTGCACTGGTAATTCTGTCCCGGGGTTCGAAGGACTCGGTCGTCGCAAAGAGCCGCCGTGGTGGTCGTCGGCTGGTCAATCGGTTGATTTTCGTACATTTTGCGAGCCTTCTGTCGGGCATTCTGGAACCAGACCACAATAACGCGAGGGCTCAGGCCCAGCTTACAAGACAAGAACTCCAAGTCATCGTCTTTCGGATAGGCGTTCCGTTCAAAGAACTCTTGAAGTGCCTTCAGTTGGTCATCAGTAAATCGAGTTCGACTGGCTCGTCGATTATGATGAGAGCCGATGCTGCTGGAGCCTGCCGGAGAAATGGCGTTGGTGACAAATGAAGTGATGGCAGCCTCAGTGCTGGAAGTGGTGCTTGAAGGGGTCGGCGGTGAGGCACTGCTGTTGCGATTCGAATGCGGTTGATGGTTGTTATTGCTAGTTGTGGAAGTCTGTATTGGTGAGAGTAGATTGGTCGCTGAAGTGCATGAGGTCGTCGTTGCTGTAGGCAAACTGAGACTATTGCTGTTGCTATTGTAGTAGGCAGTCCACCGTTTAAGAGTTTCGTGAGCATTGGCCGGATCGAAGTTGGCCAAGCCAGCCATGGCTAACGGGAGACCTGCACTGCTGGCACCGGTTAAGGCTTGAACTACCTGCTGCTGCTGCTGCTGTTGTTGTTGCTGTGCGGCAGCCTGAAGCAGTATTGTGCTCATGTCAATCAATGGCGTCTCCGTGTTGGAACTAGAATTAGCAGTCTGATTGTTGGTCGAAATGGTATCTGGAACTTCTTCATTTTCAGACTTGATGGTTGACGATGTCAGGTGCATCGCATCCAGTTCAGTGGCATCACGTTGACGTTGTTTTGGTTCTTCTGCTTCTTCTGCGATCTGCAGCGGCGTTTCACTAGCGTCACTGGTCGATGTCGTCGGCACATCACTTGCTTCAATTTTCGTCAATGTCTCCAACTTGGTTTCCGAATTCTTTGAATCTGATTGGTCTTCAGATTTCAGGGAAATAATTCGGGCCTCTCCGGTTTTTTCGTACTCCTCCAGGTCAATACCTAGACTGGGAGGCACAGAGAAATTGTAGGGTGAATCCTTATTTCGTTGGCGCTCCTTGAAAAGGGTGTTCCGGAACCAGTGTTTGATCACCTTCTGAGCAAGCCCGGATTTTCTTGCCATTTCTTCAACCTGCTCTTCGGTCGGCGAATTGTTGATGTCGAAATATTCACGTAGAATTTTCAACTGGTCATCAGTGATTCTGGTTCGAGCTCGTTTCTGGCTTCCCTGATGCTGAGACGCCATTAAAGCTGTTACGGAGGGCGGAACTCCGCCAGCAGCTGAAGGTGGAGGCCCGGAGCTGAACACAGTAACAGGAGGAGGTGGAACAGTGGAGGCGGGAACACTTGATCGCTGACCACCAGGCATTAAACTGGGAGTGGTGGCTGTAGTTACCGCTTCAGTAACCCCAACCCCAAGCATGGCTGAGGCTGCTCCAAGTCCAAGGGATTCTAGACCAGGAGGGGCAACCATGGGCATAAACATTCCCGGGAAGGCAAAAGGACTGAGATTCATTAGAGGGAATTGAAAATTCATGCCTGCTGCCAATGCTGCGGCAGCGGCGGCACTGGGAAACTGGGCAGCGGCGCCGGCCAGACTAGCCATGGAAGAGCTGGAGACAGTTGGATTGTTGGCCGACTCAGTAACCGAAGTCAGACTCACCACCGGGTTCATCTTGCTGCTGGTAGTGACCAAAGAACAGGTATTGCTCGCTGTGGACTCAGCCACGGCGGTCGTGATGGTGGCTTCGCAGTTAGAAAACAGCAGATCCATCGTTGTAGTCGACAGGGAAGCATTGGAAGACTCAGCTGGTCCATTGAGACTTGGTGTTCCGGGACAACTTTCGCTCTTCAAAGACGCACTCTCCCTGCCATCCTCGCCCGTCGTCTGGGCAGCAGTGGGTCCGGAATCCGACAACGGATCCAACATCTGATTCAACTCATCCGCAAACTTCTCCACAAAATCTGTCGACAGAAGAAAGCCGTGACATTGTTCTTCGTGGGTTTTCAACAATAGACTGTCACTGAAAACAAAATCGCAGTTGGCACATTTCAGACCAGACAACAGCGGCTGATCCGGGGAACTGGCGCCAGAACGGTTTTGATCCTCAGCGGATCTGTCGTCTGCGCCACAATCAGTGCCAGGTTCCACTCCGGACACCAGACGTGGTCGTTTGGCCTCTGGAGCCCCTGAATCAGCACCACCGCGTCGACGGGTTGCGGCACGCTTTCGCAGCTTTCGCTGGGCACTCATCTCACTATGATGTAAGGCCAGTTCCAGGCCAATTTCTTCCTGTACCTTCTTCAGGGTTCGATTTAATCTTAACCGGTTGAGTGGGCCGGAACCAAAGCTTTCCGACAGGTCCAAGTCCCCTGACTGGCCACCCGCCTCGGAGACGGCCGTTGGCCAGGCTGATTCGACCCCGCTACTTGCAGCCAGCTTGGACAGCTGCATCTGAGCTGGGGCACAGCACCCCAACAACCGATGACTTTCCAGAGAGTCCTTGGTGCTGAAACTGAGACCGCAAGCGTCACACAGATGGGCAGTTGAACCAGTGGTGGCTCCTGCCGAAGCGGAGCCTGGATTAGGCAGGCCAAACATCGGAAATCCAGGAGGCAAAAACATAGGACTGAGGAAAGGGGCATAACTGGACATACCTGCCAGAGACATTAGGGCAACCGCTGACTGGGCCTGGGCAACTGCTAAGCTGCTGGCCAAAGACTTTGCATCCGCACAAGAGCTTAGCGGAGGTAGGTTGGAGGATCCGCCCATGCCCGAAGATCCAGCAGAGGAAATTAGACCCTTCGCAACGTTGCTGACAGTGGCCGATACGCGATCCTTCACATCTGAAGATGTCGTAGTCGCGGTAACCTCGATTTTACTACGATCAGCCACACTGGTGTGACGGGCAGCTCGAGTCTGATGAGCCACCGTACGAAGGTGGGCTTCCAAGGCAGAGGACTGACCGAAGGCCACTCTGCAGACATTGCAACGGAATGGTTTCGAGTCATTTGGCAGAATGGAGGTAACAGACGAAGTACCCAGACTCTCTGCAGGGGACGCGTTTTGGTCTGCAGAAGGTCCAGCTGTGAAGTCAGCGCCGGCAGTGGAAAGAGCACCGACACATCCGCCAGACTGTTGCTGCACGGCTGCTCCGTATTGCTTTCGAAATTTGTGCAAATGCAGCACAGAATTATAGTGAGTTAGTAGCATATTTTTCTGAGTAAATGATTCCTTGCAAACGTCACATTTGTAGGGCCGAGCCGGATCCAGATATTTATCTAAATTGGTCGGTTTATCACCAGTTCTAGCGCTTCCGCGCAACAAGCCATGCGTCTGGTTGTGCGCTAATAAGTAGGACTGTTTGGTGTAGGCAACACGACATCGAGTGCATCGATATTTCCGTGCAGGATTTGTGTAATCCGTTTCTGCCATCAGCTGACTGTTCAGCTGTTCCTCATTGTCATCAGGTTTGGCTGATCCTGGGGCTGACGAAATCGGGGGCGGAGTCGGTCCATTCGGCAATGTTAAGACCTGCTGTTTATACTGCTGGAGGGCCGGGGAGCCCAAATTCACATGAGTAGTCTCAACATGCTTCTTCAGCCCCTCCAAGGATCGAAAGTTTCGTCCACAGATGGAGCATTTGGTTCGATTTCGCATGAGATGGTACTGTTCATGATGGGTCAGTTTATCCAGGGTTCGAAATGCCAGGCTGCACTGGCTGCATCGGTACCGATAGGCGTGTCGATCCGACAGTATGGCGTTGGTGGACTTTTTGGCATGGATTTCACGAAAGTGCATCTGCAGGGCGCAGGCCGTCTTAAAATACTGATTGCATCCTTTCTGCCAGCACAGGAAGCCCGGCCCCTTGGGAGTATCCTTGATTTCCAGGTGACCCGCCTCCACCTGATGTCTATAGAGATCGTCCAGACTTTGGAACGGTACAGAACAAAATCCGCAAGTGTAGCTGGAATTTTGAGGAGCTGGACTCCCGGGAATGACATGAGGACTACTGGATCCACCCTGACCTCCAATGGCCTCAGATGGGATTTCTTCTTCGGCACTGTTAGAGTGGGCCGCTAAAGAGCTCACATGGGGAACTGTGGCTGGCAACAGGGAAAGCAAAGTTTTCGCAGCTTCTGCTGAAACGTTGTGAACCTAAAACAATAACCAAAATAATTACGTATCCACGTAACGAAATTAATCAATTAGTGGATTAACTTAAACTAAATGACACGGTAGTACATCGATATCTCAGAAAACCAAACAAGTTTTGTCCGAAAACATTCTAGTTTGCACAAAATCATTGATTTATTTATAATCGCGACATTACTGAAGGAGTACAAATTGAATTAAAAAAACTATATACCAAGAGCGGTTCGCTGGCTACCCCGTGATATTGAATGAAAATGCATGCTCTGGTATTATATATTACACTTGACTTGACAATACTGACAACTTATAATGACCAACTGTGTGCAGAAGATTCAATTTTCATGATGTTATCCAGAGTCGAAACAAAATTAACTCTATACAGCTCAAATTTATCCTAGAAATGCAGCTTGTAGCCAAAAATACCCAACCAGTTTAAAACCCACATTTTTATAGAGCGGAATGCAATATAATGGTATTCAATGGTCAGTTTTGGAATTTTTATGAAGCAAAAAATCTAACTCCAAACCCCCATTTCTTTTATATTTTCAATGAAACCCGGAACTTTCTTCCCTTTATTTTCGTGATTCAACAATTTGGATTGTTTAGCAAACATGCAAGCAAAGATTCTTGCAGATGATACAGAATTTTATTTATTTAACATAAACTAATGTTTTTGGTCTTCTGAGCGTCCAGTCGGATATTGATAATATTGCATTATGGGCCAATGCAAATGATCTAAAAATAGCTTTTGAAAAATGTAATTTGTTCCACTTTGGCCTTAAAAATGTTAAATGGCAATACCATTTTTCAGGTCAAGTAAATACATAGTAAACTCGGTTAGTGAAACTAAGGATCTGGGGGTAACTGTTTAAAGTTTTCTGAATATGTAAACAACATTGCGAAAAATGGTTTTCAATTAGTTAATGTAATTTAATTTATAGAAATTTTCGTTCTCGATCGGTTTTTTTCCTACCCCGATCGTCTCGAAAAACTTCAACTTTAGAAACGAGACGAATTCCTAAAGATCTTATTATGGCATTTAAAATAATTAAGGGAACAATAAGTTTAGATTCGAATGAATTTTTTATTTATAATAATGAAAACGCAACGCGAGGACACACTTATAAATTGAGGCCAAGTCATGTTAACTTAGAAATCAGAAAACACTTTTTAGTGAGAGCATAGTCAAACAGTGGAACATTCTGCCAGATGAAATTGTTGCCAGTTCGTCTGTTTCGTTGTTCAAGAGACATATCGCAAATTTAAACTTTAGTACTTGTCCTGGTGGCCGGGCGATAGTAGACGAAAATAGGCCCAGCCCGGCCACCCCAAAACCTGTGAAGTGTGGTAAATATGTCTTATATTTGGTAAACTTTATGCTGGTTAGAATTTGAACTAAACTATAGTATGTACGACCAAAAAATGTGTGTACAAACTTCGACCGTTTATAGCAGATTAACCTTTGGAGTAAATAAACAACGTATATATTTTTAGAATCCTCAGGAACCCGAGATTTCGAAAATCCGGAACAATCCGGAATTCCGGGTTTCATTCACGGAAAATATAAATTTTTTAGTTTTTCGACCAATTTTTATCGCAATCAAAAATTTGTTTTCAAAATCGAATAGATTTGGTCCCGTTGCATATTTTTGCTTTTACAAGTTTTTCACGAAAATGCACCCAATTCCCGGAATTCCGGGATTTCGAAATTTCCGGATTTTAAAAATTTTCTCCAATACCCCCAAGATGGGTATCATTCGAAAGCTCTTATCGAGCTGAACAACTTTTCCAATAGAATGAACTCTTGAAAATGCACGCAATTCCCGGAATTCGCAAAAACCGGATTTTCCGGATTTTAAAAATTTTTTCCAATACCCACAATATGGCTATCATTCGAAAGCTCTTGCTGAGCTGAACAAATCTTGTAATAGAACCAGCTCGCAGAAATTAGCCCAGTTCTCGGAATTCGCTAATACCTTCCAAGCTAGAGTGAAATCCGGAATTCGTGAATTTCGGGAATTCGGTGCATTTTCAGACATTAGTTCTATTACAAGATTTGTTCAGCTCATCAAGAGCTTTCGAATGATACCCATATTGTGGGGTATTAGAGAAAATTTTTAAAATCCGGAAAATCCGGTTTTCTCGAATTCCGGGAATTGTGTACATTTTCAAGAGTTCATTCTATTACAAACTTGTTCAGCTCGATAAGAGCTTTCGAACGATACCCATCTTGTGGGTATTGGAGAAAATTTTTGAAATCCGGAAATTTTGAAACCCCGAAATTCCGGAAATTGGGTACATTTTCGTGAAAAACTTGTAAGAGCAAAAATTTGCAGCGGGATCAGCTCTATTCGACCGTCAAAACAAAATTTTGATTGCGATAAAAATTGGGCGAAAAACTAAAAATGATTGATTTTCCGTGAATGAAATTCGGAATCCGGATTTTCGAAATCTCGAGTTCCTGACGATTCTAAAAATATATACATTGTTGGGGTTTGCTCCATTGTCTAATCTGCTATAAACGGTCAACGGTACACACATTTTTTGGTCGTACTATATATAGGAAAGGAATGCATTAATTTTTATAGTTGCAATATATATTGTTTTTTGGCTGTCAATAAATAGCATCATCATCATCATCATCATCATCATCATCATCATCATCATCATCATCAACAATGCACATCTTTGATCTGTGGCAATCCTCTCTACCTTTACCAACCACATTGATTACGTAACAGGTAGGTAGTCCTAAATATGTACCTAATTACATATAACTGCTCATTAATTATGCATACCTGCATCAGATGAGATTTCAGTTTCTCTTGACTGTTGCCACAATTAGATTGGCACAGAGAACAAGTGTATTGGCGATGTGGCTGCCCAGAATTTTCAGTACCTTTCGCATGAACGGTCGAAATATGCTCATGCAACGTTGATTCTGTTGCTAAAATTGACAAATAACTGAATAACTAACTGGCTAATATCTGACTGGCATTTGTTGCGTTGTGGCAACACGATGACCTATGCACACTCACACACTGTCGATAGAGTGAGCATGTATAAGTTCTTCATAAGCGAAGACATTATATAAATAAAGTTCTCAATTAAGTGGAGACTTTTTATTCTGTGAAAAGTTAGGAAACTGCATGAAGAATTAGAGCTAGAGCAAAGTTTTCAGATTAAAAACTTCTGGTGCAAAAGAATAAAATTTTATTGAAGCAGTAATCCATTAATGGTTTGTTTTTGTTAGTAGCAGCATTCGTCTTCAAAACATGCTTTTCATCTTAACAAACAGGAGAAATAACAGCAAATAGCCAGTCAAATCCGAACCTGTCGTAAATTGGCATTGAGAGCAGCAGTGAACGGCGTCCTCAATCATACTGTCATTAAACGGCGAATTTGTACTAATCTCTCCACTGGGATCCGCGCTATCACTAACATTTTCTTCCTTGATATTAACCTGTCTATCTGAAACAGAAAAAACAAAATAAAATTTCAAAAACGTCCAGACAAGACTCGAAATCATTAATATCGAAAAGGAAACACCAGTAAACGCAAGCTTGAAAAGTGGGCTATCTATACTAATGTACTGCTGACCGCTGAAACTGCCATAACGCTAAAACGAAACAGATCCAAATGAGATTATGAGTCAGTTTACATACTCATGTCCTGCGAAAATTGTAGAAGAATAGAATTTACAAAATGCAAACTTCCAAAACAGAAGGTAAACTTAGAAGACGGCAAACGTTTGCAAGAATTATAAAAGAATGATTAAAGATTAAGTTTTTTCTGATAAAATCTTCAAGCATATGTGCACAACCTTAATTATAATCATAATGCTTTTATTGGAAGGAAAATGACTAAGCTAATATATACACGTAAGCCTTAGCTTAGCAATCTAAATTGTTTCACTGAAAAATGAATTGGCACCATAAACAAGCGTAACTAAAATTAAAAACAAGCTACGAATGTAATGCTAAAGTTAGTGTACCAAACGCCTGATCAAATAAGAGACTAAGATTCCACATTTTTGAGTAGTTAGTCAGGAACCAGTTGACTTTTGCAAACAGTTTTTATAAAAACAGTTTGTTTCATCCAACTCTTAATTTAATGAGTAAGCTTTATAGCTAATAATATGTGTTCGTAGACCAGCAATTAATACCAATAGAGTATATATAAATTTGCGATGGGACCTAGGATTAGAAGGGGCCGAGGAGTAAAATAGCCCCAAGTCCTGAATCTCATAAATCCAATGCTTAAATAGGCGTCAAGAGAGGCACAACGATTGGCATATATAAAGAAACCGACCTTATAAGCAAATAGATTTCCAGAGGTGACAGCGTTACATGACAACAGCTAACTTTTTGCCGTCCAAAAGTTTTAAAATTTTAAAATCTTGTCTCATTAAAATGTGTGTAACAACACTTACACGTACAACAGAGAACAGACACATTCACACAGCAGATAGACTCAAAACTAAAACCATATATGCAGAAGTTGTACGTATGTGTAACTTTTATGGATAAGTTCTCGACGCAGACACATTTTAATCACAAATACGTGTATATTCTACTATAAAACACATACGTACTCATATCTATGCTGTATTTGTAAAGCTCCACATAAACTTGTTTCACTTAGGCATATATATTTGAGGAAACTAAGACATCTTGGTACATCGCAGTACCGCCGTTGAAATTATGTAAAACTTTTTGCAACTACCTATTTGCTCATTTTCATTTGTAGCACAAAAAGTAATCATTTACAATAAGTCGAATGCAGTTATGCCTACATACATACGTACAAGTAAAAATTTCTATACATTCGTTCGTACATGGAAACTGTGACAAATACGTACTGTTAGACGTGTAAATTTCGCAATAAACTCCTATATAGTATATATATATATATACTGGAGGTGTTGTCTCGACTACTCGCACTCATAAAATTCTTAAACTTTGACCAATTGAGATAAAATTTGGTTATATATGGTTGTTTTCGGCCACTGAGATCAAATATTGTAAAATTTTACGATTTCGCGAAATTAAATTTTTCCAATTCGGAAGTGGAAACTAAAAAATAAAACATATTTGTCTTCGATTTTGCTGCAAAGTTGTATACATGGCCTTATTTCTTTAAAGATTAAACGGATTAGATAAAATTAATCTGCATTAAAGAAATAGCACCTCGGATTAAACGGATTAAAATTTAATCCTGCGAGTTAAACGGATTAAATTCAATCCTATTTCTTTAATGCACCTAGGATTACAATTTTAATCGAATCATGTTTCTTTATTCATATTTCGGATTAAAAAATGGAAAAGTTATTTTTAATCCGACCTGCTTATTCGCTGTTTCTTTAAAGATTAATTTTAATCCGTTTAATCCGTCTCCTTCATTTTCAGCTAGTTTTAATTCTCGTGCAGCTACGCGGATTAAATGGAATTAAAAGTTGGCGGATTAAAGGGATTAAAATTAAATCATTTAATCCGCAGATTAAAAATGATCGGATTAAACAAGGTAATTTTAATCCATTTAATCTGTTTAATCCAGCATTAAAGAAATAACAATTAAAATTTTAATCCGGCCGATGTTTAATCTGTTTAATCCGACCATTTTAATTTTTAAAGAAATAGTCCCTATGTCTTCTGGGCCGCAGAACACGAATCTGAGGTCTATTTTTCGTTTCAGCTTTCCGTTAGCTCAGCATAAAGTTAAAGCTGTAAGCTGTAAGAGTTAAGATCATAAGCGTTGAGAGCAGAGATAAATATATAAACCCAACGCGCCAAGCCGCTATGCTACCAAAGTTAAAGATTTTGGTCGGTCAGACGTAGAGCTGTACAGCAGGTTGAGCCTTACAGCAAGGATTCTAACCATTTTGCCATGAGAACAGTAAAGCATCACAAATACTTCGATGACATTATGCACTCTGCTTAGGTCACAGAGAATTGATTGCGTTACAATAAGTACAAAGGAACACATTTCTAATAACAAAACTGTAGCGGACTGAATCGAAGAGACCATGTTATTAACGCTACAAATTCCAGTTTCTGATTACTGCGTAAAAAGGAAACTAGTTAGGTGCCACATTCAAACGTACAGTCAAAAATGTTTTAAATGCTTGTATTCCTATTTATGCATGTTGTAAATGAAAAAATGATGACTACGAAGTTATAGTTTTCAAAAAACTAATAAGATATATTCAATAATTAAAAATGCTAGTCATTAATTTTAATCGGTTAAGAAATTGACAACACATTATTATATATATGTAGATGGGTAGAACATTCTCACACGTTGATGTGTGTATGCGTTGGGTTAAATTTAGTCAATACAATTTAAAATTAAACAGACCTCATGTGCTTCTACAAAGTATGTATAATCTATGGATATGCACAAATTATTTGCTTCTAGCGACCTTATTTGATTACATTACACAGAAAATGGTGCAAAAATGAGTTATTCACACCGAAAATTTGAACAATAAATTCCTATTCTAGGGATTGAAATGCTGAAAAGGAAATGCAATTACATACATACGAATTTAAGAACTGTAAATTTGCCTTTATGAACAAAAAGTTAAACATTTTAGAAAAGAAAGAAGACAGACGTGAAGCTCAAATATCAAAGTTCTTCCTACCCAAAATATGATCTTTGCTACGATAAACGCGGTGTCACAACATTAACATGTACAACAGTTACTGTACACAGTAAGAATGTGGATGAGAACCATCTTCGTTCGCCCAGCCGCTAAATAACCGGTATAGATGGAATAAAATCTGGGACGTTTATTAACATCAAACCTTTAGTTGAACTCGCCTCGTCTGCTTTCAGCGTAAACTAGAGATAAGCTTTTCGGGCTGTGGGGCGACACCCATTGGTTTGCAGGCCGGGCCCGAGAAATTTATCAACTGCGGGTGGGACCAAAACAGGCCGGATCGACTCTAAGAAAAGGTTTGAAAAGCGCTAAAATTAGCTAAAAATTTACTCATTCTGGTTATTTTACGTCAAGTTTTAACATTTCCTAGTATAATTTAGCGTTACATGTTGTCTTGAAGCCTCTGAAATAACATCGTTACGTAGTCAATTTTTTGAAACTTACTTTTGGCGGGCCGGGCCAGGCCGAATTTTGCCAACTTACGAGTCGGGTGGAGCAAAATTTTGGTTGCATGCTCATCTCTAGAGTAAACTGCTAATTCTGCAAGCGCTCGCAAAAGGTTTCTATCCATTTTCGCCTTACGCAGGAATGTGTTCATGTCAAACAACTGCTCAGAAATGTCACATCCATCCACATTACATAGGGTCTGGACTTTTTTTACGGAAGAAAAAGACTTTTCTGTACTGTACAACAGTATATGTACATTATATAAAGGTAAATACAATAAATAAGCCAATAGGTTACAGCCTAATTGCAATTAAAAACAACTATCATGCAAAGAAACGGAAACACATGTTTGGAAAAAATATGATAAATTATCGATCAATGAAGGTTGGTAATTACGTTATCAGTAGGACCAGTTTTAGGTAGAACGTTAAGTTTATTTCCATATGTCAAATTAATCAGTGTTCTAGGTGCATGTGATAATTCGCTCAAGAAAAAACCATTGTGTGATCAAAAATTAAACACTAATTTTGGTACTTTATGGCCTTCATAAGTAAGGCATCCCACACTTCTAGCCAAAAATTTAACGAACCACCTGTTGCGTTTTGGCTAATCTATGTATGTACTCTAGCTATATATGCACAATCCATATTTTCAGCTATTAGCTGCAACTAAAATTCGATATATCTTATATATAATATGCAAAAAGAGCTATTGTGAACCTCCCGTAGCGCAGTGGTTTCTTACTGCGCTACAAGTGGAGGATCATGTCAAGCCTAGAGCTTGAACAAAAAAATAAGCTCTAGCACCGTATTTCAAATATCCTTCCTGGGCAATTTACCGAGATTGTCATGGGGCGGCCGCCTGCTTGGTGGAGCTACCACAGCACCTTCATTACGGTGGACGTAATGGACGTACTGATAGCCTTGTAGAACACATCGGGTAATTGCTATGGCAATTATTCAGTGTCAGCATCCCCCTTCCCTCAAAAGTGCATACGTTCTAAGCTGACACTACCCCTAACCGGAGCACCGACTGGGGTGAGGTGGCTGTAAAAAAACAAGAGTTCGTCCGCAAAACGGTTCGTTTTCATGTTTAGTGGCCTACGAATATTTCTGAGGAGGTAAATATGTAAAGAGTTACGTCGTCACAATTCCAGATAAAGCGTTAAGGTAGTTTAGTCAGAATAGAGAACGGAACCGATCGGTCGGTGCCAGAAACTGGGAACCGAAATGCGCAGAGGGTGTTAGAAAGCTAAAAATGTTATTTCAGATATTGCCATCATACTTCAACTTGATTTGGAACATGTGCTAAACTGACAATATATATACGTATATTTTCCAAATAGAATCACCACCGAAAGATGTCTATAATTGCATTAGCACCATTTTATGCAAATGGTTTTCACATAAAATTAATCCTCTACACGCCCGGCAATGTCAATTATATATATATATATATATATATATATATATATATATATATATATATATATATATATATATATATATATATATATATATATATATATATATATATATACAAGTAACAAAAATGCTCCGCACAAAAGAGGATAATATGTGTGTGTTGGCTGTATCGTATATATATATATCCTTTAAATATCCTTTAAATATATAATAAATATAAATAGGTATATATATCCTTTAAATTCCGGTTGAAGAAGTAAAGACAAAACTTTCATGGGCACGTGACGTTATTTGGCACAGCAAATATTGGTGGATGGTTCCATGTCAAAAGTTGCTCAGCTCGCTTAGGGCTTTCATTTGGTACCAAATTTGACAACTTTTGAAAACTTTCATTTTTGACAGAAAATCGCCTAAGTCCCCACCCCACCCCACTACAGCACTCTACAGCCACTTTGAGCATGCAGTTCTATGACAAAAGTTGCTAAGCTCGCTCAGGCCTTTCATTTGGCACCAAATTTCACCACTTTTGAAAACTTTCATTTTTGACCGAAAATCGCCTAAGTCCCCACCCCACCCCACCACAGCACTCTACAGCCACTTTGAGCATGCAGTTCTATGACAAAAGTTGCTCAGCTCGCTTAGGGCTTTCATTTGGTACCAAATTTGACCACTTTTGAAAAATGTTATTTTCGACCACTTGACCCCCCACCCGACTGACCCTTCAAACGGCAAAGTGGAACCAGCCCAGCAAAATAGGTACGTCGGACGGCAAAACGGATACCGGGAATGAGCTGGGCACACCAGAAAACCCCTATAGACAAAGTTTTGAGAGGCCAGGTAGAGCCTACTATGGACCTCCAGGAAGCGGTTTCCGACATGACCCTCCAGACGGCAAAGTGGAACCAGCACAGCAAGATGGATGAGTCCTACGGCAAAAAGGACACCGGGAATGAGCTGGGCGCACCAGAAAACCCCTATAGACAAAGTTTTGAGAGGCCAGGTAAACCCTACTATGGACCTCCAGGAAGCGGTTTCCGACTTGACCCTCCCGACGCAAAGTGGAACCAGCCCAGCAAGATGGGTGGGTCTGACGGTAAAACTGACTGCGGGAATCGATTCTCCGTGCCAGAAAACCATTGTATGGAAGATTTGAGCGTTCAAAGTTAAATAGATAGCGAGAAATTTCGATTTTTCATTTTTCGAATTTTCGCCATCTTTGACGGGCCACTGTGGTCGCTAGGGAAGTGATAGAGAAACGCAACCTGGACCGTTAGTTAGTTCAATATATGTAATTTCTGAATATAAAAAGAAATCAGCTCCAGCTCGTAACGTTCGACCTGAGCGACGACCACAAGAATGGTCACTTTTCGCTATGAGCCGACTTTGCGGCGCCACTGCGGCGCTGTGGCGCAGCTGCGGCGCAAAAAAGTTGTGATTCTTAAATTCTTTAGAGGGTACTACTAGACCCCATAGCCCTTTAGGTTGGCCACAGGTGGACATGGGGGGGGAAAGGGGGGGGAAATTTCCCCCCCCCCCGCGGCGAAGTCTCTCACAAGGGGTCACGAAATTGCTCCCACAAGGGGTAAGAAAATTGGCCACAAGGGGTAAGAAAATTGCCCAAAAATTGGTTTGTACAACCAAAATTTCCAAAACTTTTCCGGCTGCGCCGGAATTTTTCACCTAAAATCACTATTTTTCGCTAAAAAACGTCCAAAAAACGTTGGTTTTGCTAAAAATAGCTGTTTTTCATTAAAAAGCCGCAAAAATCCCTTAAAAATCGCTTTCAAAAGTACTCATAGGAAAAATTGCTGCCACAAGGGGTACCAAAATTTGCTTCCACAAGGGTCAGTGAAATTTGACCTCCCGTTCAGGTATGAGGTTGGCCCACCGCTGCAGATCACGTGAAAGCGGCGAACATTATGTACAATACAACCATCAAATAGGAGAAACCGAAAAAAAAAAACATCGCCGCCATAACCGGTCCGGGGCGCAACTTTTTAACGGTAAGTGATACGGGGCTGAAACTTCACAGACATACTAAACTTGATGTGCTCTACAATTTGCGCATGAAATCTGCGCAGAATCTGCGCAGGATTTTGCGCAGCTTCTGCGCAGCTTATTTTACACTGTCTCCAGCCACTTTTCACACATATTATAGGGGTCGCTGCCGCGACCCCTATGATAATTGAATAACTTAAGAAACATTCGACAGCATTCCTTAACTCATTGGAGGGTTGATTTGCAGACAGTAGCAAGCAAAAAATTGCATGCAAGAAAGACAGTTTCACAAAATTGCACAAACTGGAAAAAATCCCCGACAGTGTTAAAATTAACAATTCGCAGAAAACGCACTGGTGGATATAAGAGGTCCGAAAAATTTGACAACAGCATTCACTAAACTCAAACAAAAACCCTAAAGAGAGAGAAATCTAAGGAAAAGAATGAAAAAAGCGCGAAATTTTTAATTCGTTGGGCAATTATTCAACAAAAGGTCGATGTTTAGAGAATTCACAACAGTTTAGAACTGAGTTGACCAAGCCTGTGTTTAAGAAATCGAGAATTTAAAGAAAAAGAAATTAGAGACTCAGGGAAGAAAGGGAAATTGAAAACGTGTGGAAAAATAAGTGGACAGACAAAAATTTATATGATGATAAAAGAAATTAAACAAGAAAATTACTAAACACAATCATGAAAATATAAGGATATGTGTGTTTTAGAATACACACCACTTTACATGGACACTGTTATTGAGGTGATTGGAAAAAGAATTTTAATTTTTTTCTATAAAAATGAGACCTCATTTCTTAAGGTGTCCTAGATTAGAAAAGAGGAAAAACTTCTAAGTCTGCCGTAAGTAACGCTTCATTTGCAGGCAAAACAATTCTCATGTTAACAGCAAATTTTGTAAATTTCAGCAATAAACTGATGAGTATCTACAACTGTTCAGAAAGCGACCACGTCAGCCTAAAATTTCAAGAGGTTAATTTAGAAAAAATTGAAAATTTGGAAAGAAACTAAATTCAAACAAGAGATGCATATATATATATATACGTATATATATATATATATATATATATATATATATATATATATATATATATATGTGTGTGTGTGTGTGTATATATAGCCCTATATCACTTGTTAAATTATATATAAGTTGATTTTGGAAAGGTCATCAACGTGCAATAACAGCTATATGAAACAGTAATAACAGCAATACCAATATAAACAGTAAGCACAATGCACTGATATTAAGCTGATATATAATTGATTGGCTGGACACAGCAACATTCAACTTACCACAAAAGCCGACCAAATTTCGTGAACTTTTGGAGCCCGACAATTTCGTGGCAAACTTATTCAAAATAGCAGGTAAAGGCATCGACTTGAAACCACGATTTTCGCAGGGTGGAGACTTTAATAACATTTTATTAACAATCCTGCCTAATAAATATAAATATATAGGTATGAATAGCATCAAATAAACTCAGAATATATACATACATATCTATCAGAGATGTGTATTTATATATATATTTAATTATTTATATATATACATATATATTTTATATACATATATATATATTTATATATATAAATATATATATAAACTGAATCATAAATTTTGTCATTTGTAGGTTTACCAAGATACAAAAAAATTAAAAAGCTGGTACAAATAGAATATTTTTAATTCAAAATCAATTTTTTCAAACTCTAACACTAAACATCTAAACACTTTAATTTGTTAGATTAATTGTTAATTTCCTAGTTCGAGTTGTCAAAAACCTTATTTTTATGTATGGGGCCGTGACGGGGCCTCTAAATACGAGAGCTCAACTACGCATATTCAGTGAGTTAGAGCAGAATTAGTGATTTGGGTCTGTGTGAGTGACGTCACCGTGTGACTTCACGAATCAAGATTGTGTGCAGGCCGACAGAGTAAATCCAAAAATTTTTTCGATTTTTTAACCCCTCCAGCATCGGTCGAAAAATCGAAAAAATAAAATTTCTCAGATTTGGCTGAAGCTTAATCAAAACGTTAACCATGGCACCTAGCTTATGTCTGGAAAATATTACGCCAACAGTTGTTCCCTTCAACGGGGTATGATGGGCCAAAGTTGTCATAATAGTTGTTTCGGCTGAAAATCGATGATTTTTCAATCTTTGAATGGACATAATCTCAAAAGTGGGTCTGGGATTTTGCTCGTTTTTTCCATCGATAATGGTAGCGCTTATAAAAATTGCGTGGTACTAAACCACAATAAGGTTGCTAGGTCAAAAATGTGGAAATGCGCTTACTGATAATGGAGGCTTAAGCGAAGTATATATAAATATATATATATATATATATATATATATGTATATATATATATATATATATATGTATATATATATATATGTATATATATATATATATAAATTATACTATCAATCTTATACTTATACATAAACTGTATACTTCTTCTGGTACGAAGCAACAAGGCAAAACGAAAATCTACTTTAGCAATAGCAAGTCATTAAAACACGTTTTGTAAGAAAGGCTGAACTGGTATGAAATAGCAACTTAGTCAAAAGTGTATAATGCATCTCCTTGTCTCAGGCATAGTTATACGACGCATGCTAACACATGTCAGCAGTCAGCTAAGTTAAGATTAAAGATGTAAGCTTTAAGTTTGTTAGCACCAGCCACCAAGCATATATAGAGTGGGGTACAGCGGAGGGGGATAGTCATGCAGTTTCAACATGGCACTTGAACTTGTGTTGAAGAAAATTTGCAGTATTATAAATTTCGAGCAGCAAAAGCTGCAATTTAATTTTTCTAAAACTGCGAAAAAACATCCACTTCTTCTGCTTCGTTGTTTAAGCTAAAGTGGCTTAGGCTTTTGTTTGAGTGCTGCTTGATTTTCACAGTTACTCAAAATTGTCGCAAACAACCAGTTCTTGAAACGATTGAGTCAAACTAGGTTTCCCCATTAACTTAGCACACGCTGAGTTTTACACAAGTCCAATTGACCCAAACAGGGTATTATCTCTATCAGTGCTTGCAATTCTAAAAAATCGGGTGTGCATAAAACACGGTCCCGGCCCCGACCCCACATAAAGCACGGCCCCGTCACGGCCCATTCACGGCCCCATATATACATGAAAATAATGTTTTTGAGGGTCTCTTGCGCAATTCCCCCCCAGCCTTAACTTTTGATTTTTTTGACCAATAACTTTGAAATTTTGTATGGGTGCATACTAGAGGCTGATGAATTCAAAAATTCAAAAATTTTAAAATTTTAAAAAATTTTTAAAAATTTTAAATTTCATTTTGGTAAGGGGGACCAAGGGGAACTGAACAATTTTTTGAAAAAAATTTTGCTGAAAACGTGCATACAGGGGTTTTCAGGTGTGCTGAGCACGAATCCGAAATCCGTTTTTCGATAAAGCTTTTCGTTAGCTTAAAATAAGCTAAAGTTATAAGCTTAAGATGTAAGCTTATCCTGAGCTAACGAAAAGCTTTATCGAAAAACGGATTTCGGTTTCGTGCTCAGCACCCCTGAAAACCCCTGTATGCACGTTTTCAGCAAAAATTTTTTCAAAAAATTTTTCGGTTCCCCTTGGTCCCCCCTTACCAAAATAAAATTTAAAATTTTTAAAAATTTTTTAAAATTTTAAATTTTTTGAATTTTTAAATCCATCAGCCTCTAGTATGCACGTATACAAAATTTCAAAGTTATTGGTCAAAAAAATCAAAAGTTAGGGCTGTGGGGGGAATTGCGCAAGAGACCCGTTTTTGACAACGCTAACTAGGAAATATAAACAATTAATCTAACAAATTAAATTGTTTAGATGTTCAGTGTTAGAGTTTGAAAAAATTGATTTTCAATTAAAAATATTCTATTTGTACTAGCTTTTTAATTTTTTTGTATCTTGGTAAGCCTACAAATGACAAACTTTATGATTCAGTCAGTTTATATTTATTCACTTTCAGTTTCAATTCAATTCATTCAATTCAATATTCAGTTTATATTTTATAAGTCATTTATTCGGTGTAAATGTGTAAATTTTATTTATATAGTATTTTATTGAAAAATATAGAACAGTTATTCGATTTTTGCATGTTTTATCAAGCATACTGCTTGAAATGCTAGATATCCTAGAATCCTGGTTTAATCTTTTTCATGTTATTCTATTGCGTTCCGAAAACTTAAGTAAAGAATTTTTGTAAAATTTGGAAATTTACAAGTTTTCATCACGGTTTTGAAATTAACTTATTAACGAAGCACCGTATGATCAAATACTGTACATCGTCGAAAAGGGGATGCTTGGAGCTTTCGAGTGATGTAAATATAAACTAATAATGTTTATTGTAGCAATCAGTAACTAAGTTTAAAGTGAACCCGAACCGTAGTTACATCTTGTGGTCATAACCTCAAGAGATCGTAAAAAATAACATTTTAAATTAAAAATTAAATTTGTGGTTATGAAAACTGTTATGAAATGTTTTGAATGAATGAATGAAATGAAATATAGTTTATACTTTCGGAACACAAGAAAAATATATATTATATATAAATTTATACATTTACACCGAATAACTGAATAACATAAAGTTTGTCTTTTGTAGGTTACCAAGATATATATACAAAAAATTAAAAAGCTCGTTCAAATGTTTAAAATTCAAAATCATTTTTTAACTCTAACCTAAACATCTAAACTGAACATGGAAAAAATCGAATAACTGTTCTATATTTTCCAATAAAATACTACACAAATAGAATTAACATATTTACGCCGAATAACTGAATAACTGAATAACATAAATTTTGTCTTTTGTAGGTTACCAAGATATATATACAAAAAATTAAAAAGCTCGTTCAAATGTCTAAATTCAAAATCAATTTTTTTCAAACTCTAACACTAAACATTTAAACAATTTAATTTGTTAGGTGAAATTGATTATATTAAGAAGCTGAATTGGTTATGTTTAGATCGAGTTGAAAGACATGAGTTTTGATGGGGACGTGTTTGATGTACCGGGCCGGGGCTGTGTTTTATGCACAGCCAAAAGATCCGGATCCAAAATTCCTTCGGAATAAAAGTCAGATTCAATAAGACAAATCAAACACAAGCTACACAATACACATTAGAAACAATTTAGGTTTAAACGAAGGCTTAAACATTAAACAAACGGACTGTTTAGTGTTTACCTTTAGAACAACCTTGACCCTCAAAACATTTCGGTAAACAATAGAAAATTTTACTACCCTTAGGGTCCTGCTCATTAATTTTGGAATATCATTAAATTATATGTTGCACAGACTAATAAATTTTACACGTACATATTGTAAACATTCATATAAATAGGCATCCACACCCACACATACTTTCAATACACATGTGTATACCAATGTAGAAGGTTTAGCGAAACTTGAATTATTTTAATTCCAACATTTAACTTTCATTATTTTTCCATTTTCCTAGAGCCGGCGTGGGAAACTAAAACAGGACTGTGTATGTATGTATGTAAAGTAATTAAAATTTACTAAGCAAGGCCAATTTATTTAGAGAAGATAAAATGTAATAGACAAAGTCAACACTATTTGGACCAGAAATTCATGAAGACGTTCCGAGAAGAGGGGGATGAGAATAGCATGACAGACTATAACGGCGAAGTAATTTTTATTTTCAAAATATAAATTGAATTTAAGAAAATATTGTGAATTAAGACTGTTTGTTGTTGAAAGATTGTTTAGAGTTCTTTTCTTGTTACAAAATACTTCGTAGTTTTAGGCTCTAAAACAGAAAACTCGGTTTCCAAAGGTCATTTGAGGCAATCAAGCTATAACATATTTGCAACTCAGACTATATATTTTGTAAAAATGTATGTCCATATATCTACATGTGCATGCACAAAATTAATACTCCAACCATAATGGAAATTGTATTATCAGACACTGCTTGTTCACTAGACAGTAGATCAACTAGACATAGTGTTTAATCTTTGCTGGTTTACTTTTCAAGGTTACATATTTATAAGCTAGATAAACAAAGAAAGGACAAGGTTAATTAAAACAAAGAGTACATAACACAGGAGCATGACAGCAGTCATACTCTATGTATTATAAAGCGTGACACATCCCCTGCACGCTAACGGCTTACCCCCCCCCCTCCCCCGAAAATTAGACTCCAATGACCCCCCCCAAATTAAATTGTTTTTAATGTTTGGTGGGTGATTCTTCCATATACGCTCACCTGTGCCTAAAATTCGGAAAACTTAAAAGATTGAGCTCAAATTTTTGTGGGCGCATTAGAATACTTTTCTGTTCGATCTGTGACAAAAATTAAAAATTTTAGAAAATTTAAATTTTTAAGTTTTTTAAGGGGGGACGCACGAAGAGGAACCGAAAATTTTTTGTCTCCGATTTGGATGAAAACTTGTATACAGGGGTTTTCAGGGACACAGAACACGTCGATCGCGCTTTTCGGTAGCTTGAAATAAGCTTACACATTAAGCTTACATCTTTAGCTTGTACCAAAAGCAGGATCAAAAACGGTTTTCAGATTCGTGTTCTGCGTCCCTGAAAACCCCTGTATACAAGTTTTCAAAGAGATCGGAGGCAAAAAATTTTTTGGTTCCTCCTCATCCCCCTAAGAAAATTAAAAATTTAAATTTTCTAAAATTTTAAATTTTTGTCACAGATCGATCAGAAATGTATTCTAATGCACCCACAAAAAAATTTGAGCTCAATCGCCAAAGTTTTGCGAATTTTAGACACAGGTGAGCGTACAATGGAAGAATCACCCACTAAACATTTAAACAATCTAATTTGTTAGACTAGGAAATGCTGAATTGGTTATATTTAGTTCTAGTTGTCAACAACATGAGTTTTTGATGGGCCCGTGACGGGGCCGTGTTTTATGCACGGGGCCGTAATGGGGCCGTGTTTTATGTGGGGCAGGGGCCGGGGCCGGGCCAGAGCTCTGTTTTATGCACCCGGGCCGGGGCCGGGGCCGGAGCCGTGTTTTATGCACACCCCAAATTTCTTTGAAGTGAAGGATCCAATTTGTCGGGAGGGGGTCAGCCTCAGCCGTTAGCGTGCAGAGGATGTGTCACGCTTATAATACAGAGAGTACATATGACTGCTGTCATACGCCTATGTATTATGCACTCTTGTTAAAACTAAGTTGCTTACGTATCAATAGAAACAATATGCAAATATATACTTTACATCGATTACCAACCAATATGACGTAAACTGTGTTGTGTTGTATATTTTTTCTTGCTCATACAATAGCTACAGCAAACAAAATGTTTAACGTGATGTAAACATTTTAAAACTTGGCTAAGGGCTGCTGCCATTTTACTATTGATTTTACTAAATTATGTTAAAAATGTTAACGTTAAATGTTGATTTCTCCTCGCCGGATAACTAGAGGAAGTCAAAAATAAACGCAACGCGGATTTCTTTCGATGAAACAACAACTGAAAGCTCAATCTACAGGAAATAAATACATAACTAAAGAAACGTATATACAAAAGGCCTTTTACAGATACTAAGTATCATGACAAGGCCAGATATAAATTACCTCATTTAAGCCAAAGTCAAGTTTGTCCAAATGAATAAGTCGTCTAATAAGCTGAACTAAAAAGAGCCCTCAACCTAAAGCCGGTCTCATTAAAAAGGGCAGCAACTTATTGGAACCAAAATCTCAAACACCCATTTTTTTCAGTGTTTCTTAAAACTAAGCTGTATACATTAGACTAAACATATATTTAATACATAAGCAGAAAATTCCGAAAACAAAAAAGCAGGTCGCACTTTACATGGTTCATTAAATTTTGGCTTTCATCCTTAGGAAGCTATGAGTTTTTGACTTTATGTACTTGCCCTTATATGATGCAACGCAAGTAGAGATGTGCCGATAGTCCCGGTTCGGCAGTCAGCCCCCGACCCTGGTCCCGGCGGCCAGCCCTCTATCGACCAACAGTTTAGGATTATCAGCAGAAGCAGCAAGTCAAGGGCGCTTAACAATGAATACGTTAATCCGTTGCTTCCATCTCCAGAAATAAACTGTTAAAGTTTGCTTTATGATTCCAAAACTTTTTAGCTTGGTAGTATCAAGAGTACATAATTATAAGAGTATGCCACTAGGAAAGCTCTATGTTATCAGAGCAGAAACTATGCTCTGCACGCTAACGGCCCACCCCCCCTAGCAAATCAGACCCTAGTGACCCCCCCGCAAATCAGTACCTAGTCGAAACGGAGGCACGCTCACTCGCTCTATCTTTATGTGCTTAGGCTCGAAGACACAAGCAGTGCGTGCGCGAATTTTGTGCCTGCTTCGAGCTTCAGAACACAAACATAGCGCTCAAAATTCTTTGAAGTGATGGGTCTGACTTGCGGGGGGGGGGGTTGGTGGGCCGTTAGCGAGCAGAGAATAGTTTTTGCTCTGATAACATAGAGTGTGCCTAGTGGCACACTCTTATATTATGTATTCTTGGAAGTATATATATATATGAACTTTGAACTAATTAACTATGCCTAATTAAGTACCCGCAAACCTCCCAAACTACCCTTTTGGCTCGTACTTTGGGGTGTCGTCGACCCGTCTCATGATATGGACTGTTCCCATTTAAGCTGCATGTTAAACGGTAAAGAACTTATGAAGATGTCTATCCAAGTTCAGGGCTACTATGCGGTCTTGAATTTTTCATGTACATTTCCTCAGAGATGGACGCGGGACGCGGGAGCCCGCGGGATCCCGCGGGATCCCGCGGGACGGGACGGGATTGGACGACTACCTTCGTCCCGCGGGATCCCGCGGGACGAAAGAATCCTTTGATTTTCTTGAAAATTGGGGGATTTTCTGGAAATCTATAAAACCATTTTCAAATTATTACTGTCACAGCTAAAATAAATTAATATATTATTCAAATTTAGTTCCATACTCTAGAATTTGAAGTTTTTAGTTTGTTTTAATTTTGAAGTAAGATATAGTTTTTAATTCATTTCGAAATTGTAGAGCATGTATTTTTTATGTCTTCACGCTAATTTTTGATGTCTCAACTTAAAGAGAGAACATAAACAGTTGTATGATAGCATAGTGACCTTTGATTTCGCTAAATTGATTTTTTTATTGAAATTTGAACTAATTTGTAATTTATCTACAATCTTGTAAAGAAAATGTTGCACACACACAAACACACACACACACACAAACACACACACATAAATCTAAATATATATATATATATATATATATATATATATATATATATATATATAAATCGTTTCGACGCAATATATCCTGAAATTGGTTTTCTAATTTCAGTTTCTCGATAGTTCAAAATCAGTTTGCAGTGAACACTTTGATTGCTTTACGAAACAAAGTTATCTTACTATACGACATTAACTCGTACCGAACTAGTGAAACTAACGAAATATCAACAGACGGAACTACGATTAGTTTTCTAAATAGATCAGAGATAGATCTAAATACATCTAAACTTTTCAACCTATCACGTTTCTATTTATAAACACAACTTATTAGCTGAAGTGGAAACAAAAAGCTTTTGGTTCGATCGAAAAACTGGAATATTTCGAAATACAAATTTAATATATTTATTAGTATATATATATATATATATATAATTAATTTATTTAGCAATTTGAATAGCAGTTTATTTAAATATACTGTACAACAGAAAGTTTGTTTTTATATTTCGATATTTTATATCAATTATTAATTTATATTAATTTTAATTAACTAGATAACTACCAAATGATGCGGGATTTTGCGGGATAGGATTTTTTAAATTTGCGGGACTGCGGGATCCCGCGGGACGGGACAACCAAATTTAGTGCGGGACGGGACGGGACGGGCCGAAAAATTTCGTCCCGCGTCCATCTCTGCATTTCCTAGGCAGCAGGCACTTTCCTACCTGCGAGCGGAGTATATTAATAGTTTGTAAAACTCGTTAAATTTCAACACTTTGCATATGTTTAAGATAGCTACGTAGAAGCATATATAAGCAGTATATGCAATAGCCTAATGAGAAGAATGTTCAGAAATGGGAAAACTTAGGAAAGAGGATAAATTGATGGCATTTAGTTAATAGACCGGCCCCAATCAAGCTTCTGCAGAGTTTTGAAAGAACTTTAATTTAAATGCCATTTAGTGATAAGACTGACTAATTGAACAACTTGTGTTTAAGCAAGAGTCAGTAGTACATGATGATAATGAGAAGACTATTACGAAGCCAATTTTGTCAGAGGCAAGAAATGGTTAATCACTGTATCACTTTACTGTGCAATTGGACATGTTTCCTGTTCCTGACTGATTTAGAACTACGTTCCCTCCGATACTACATTTCGCATAACATCAGATCAAAAGGCCACACAAATGTGTCACTATTATGCACTTTCCGTTACGGTTTCGTATAAAATATACTGTAAACGTCTTACGTACTTCAAAATACACAGCTGATTAATTCCCCTGGTGAATTTATCAGTTGTTTATAGGGAACGGAAGCTACAAACTTAAAAGATTCTTTGAATAGAAAGGAAATTTCGGTGAAACGGCCGAAACAAAACTTTGTACCTAAACAAAGTAACAACGGATTGGGTCGGTTAGATTAGTTAATTTTTCTATACAGCCAAAGGATATGGTTGTTTCAGTTTTAAGGCCGGTTCACAGGCTGTCGCTTGTCGCGTGTCGCATGTCGCATGTCGCAAGTCGTAAGTCGCATGTCGCGTAGGATATGTAGTATGTCGCATGTCGTTTGTTAAGTGACTGATGTGTTCACTTCACAGGCTTATGTCCTGTCGCAGGAAATTTCAGTGCAACACTTGCCAAAGCCTACATTTCATAGGCTTGAGGCACGCGACACGCGACAAAAGTTAAAACATTTTCAACTCCTTACGACACGCGACAATTTGTCGCACGACACTTTTGCCACAACAAGCTATGAACCTGTACAACAAGCTATGAACCTGTGAACACTGTCGCGACAAGTGACACGCGACAAGCGACATACGACTGAGCCTGTGAACCGGCCTTTATAGTTTTGTTAACTTGTGTAACTTGTACGTATATGAAGGGAGTATATATACAATGGTAGCTTTCTCCTTTTTCAAAAAGAAATTTATTCCATCAATTTCTGCATCGGCACATTTCACCAGCTTTGCCTTAGACTGGATCAGATACAAACGTTTAGCACATGAGCAACACTCAGCTAAGGACTGCACTTTAAGTCCAGGTTCGTTTCACAAATAATATAAGTTTTTGGGATCATGAACAAACAAGTGTTTAATATGTACCTACTGTATAACGCCGACAGTCTCTATGCGAGCGCAGACATCGGCATGTACATTACTCGTACAAATTACTGCCAGATACTAGGTTCATAATGGTTAAAGGTTTGTCAAATGATTAATGGTAGCTTCAAACTTTTAAACATTAACAAATCAAATTTTTACTGAAAAATGAATTTCAGCTTTTGTAATTACACAGCGACAATTGTTGATAGGCTCAATAATGTTTTAATCTGTTACGTACAAACCGAAACTGAGCTACATATACGCACATACATAGATAGCAGACAGTAAAAATGCTGAAATTAATTCCCATGTAATAACCATAAAAGCTAAATGTAATGTTTGTAATCCAATCATTTTTCGGACAAAACTAGCAATGTATACTTCACGTAAATATGGATAAAAATTGGAAATGTCTAAAAATTCTTTTCGGTTTGTGAACTGAGTGCAATTTGTAGCCTAAACTACATATGTACACCCATAATTATTCGCACGCATTGACACAGGCTCTATTAACATGCTTTTGCTGTATATAATGGCGTTGCAATACAGATTTGAGAATTTTTCGTTTTTAAAATTAAAAACCACATCAAGTTTTGCTGAACTGTGACTACACTTATGTAGTTACGAGCACAGAACAAGTTAGACGAGGCACAAAGTATTTTCATTTTAGGGTTCAATTATTTTGCATGTCGTCTCGCACAAGGGGATGCGGTGAAAACTAACTGAAAATTAATAGCGCATGCCGACCGCATAGCGTCCATCCATTACATTGTCCATCCATTACTTTACATGTAATTTAGACTTCCAAAGTGACCGTGGAAACAAATCGTGTATTCCACTTATGCCTAGTGGAATTGTGCCTACTCAGAAAACCTTAAAAGTGGAATTGTGCCGACTACCTATTTTTATGCCTAGTGGAATTATGCCTACTTTGTCGACCAGGTTTAGATAAGTCTCCGACTACGCAGTAAAATTTCAAAGAAGTTCAAATCTTATTTCACAATGGCAAAGAACTAAATTATCAGTTTTCAAAACTTTGCATACAGTTTTTGCTTACGGAATATTGTGAAATAAAGTAATCTAGCATGAAGACATTAATTTGTATTTAAGCTTCAATGTTCAAATCATTCTACACTACTTACGAAAAAGATAGAAATTGCAGTTTGAATTAAAATTCAAAATTGCTTTTTCAATTTTAAAAATTACAACAATGAAAAAAATTTTAATTTCCATGCAAAAACTAATAACTTTTAATAACAACGATGTTAATTCTACCTGGTGTAGTACGTTGTTATTTGTTGTTATTATTGTTGTTGTATTTTTAATAATCGGGCGATGCAAGTGCATAAACATAAAAGGTAAAATCAAACATGAAAGCACATTTCACTAAAGTTAAGACGAAATAGTAGGCATACTTCCACTTTTGAGATTTGTAGTAGGCACAATTCCACTTCTTAGTTTTGCTAAATGCGAGTAGGCATATTTCCACTTTTGAGTTTTGACGATGAGTAGGCAGAATTCCACTAGGCATAAGTGGAATAAACCAAACAAATATGTAATAATAAGATTACATTTTCAATTTAAATGCAAATAATGTATTTATGTATAATTTTTAGAAAATACACATGATCAGTTCAGCGATACTAAGGCAGATACATACCTGTGCATAGCCTATCTTACGCAAACTGCGACTAGCTCAAGCACATTTTTGGCCGAGTGCATCGAAATTTTAAAAGTTTACGTTTACCAGGGGGGGATGGAAAAAATTTGACTCGATTTCTATGGGACTCGCAAACGGGTAACAGAAAATGAATCGATAACGAGCCAACTCGATATAGCTCTGTATAAGCTTCCATCTTTTGTGTGCACTGCACTGCAACTTCTCAGCCAAATCTTAAACTCTAAACCTTAAACCTTAAACCTTAAGCCTTAAACCTTAAACCTATTGCAGTGTGAACCGGGCTTTAGACAAAAGTGTTTGGTCCCCCTTGATAACCCTTGATAGAAAAATACATATAAGCATTCGTAACAATTTTAAAACTTTGACGAAGATCGATCACTTAGAAAAATCATTGGAAAATGTGTTCAAATCCCTCTGCAACAACTTTAAACTACATAAATCTGTTAAGTTCTGCAAAGGTTCAGCACAGATTTGCCTTTACATACTATCTTTAACGGAGTTGCCTTAATAATTAAGACAGAGTCCATTCAGTACTTTGATGGATATTACCTTTCAGAAGAAAATCAGGCTTACAAAAGTGTGCGGGGAAAGGGTTAAAGTGAGCAAACCACAATGGGCCGAATGTATATGCAGCGCTGGGCTGGTGTCAAGTCTATCTCTTAATTTCAGGTGATAGAGGCTTAAACCTAACCATTAATCTAAACATTTATTAGAGAAACAGAAGCTCTCAGAAAGAAGGTAACGCATAGGTGAAGAGGGTAATAGAAATAATTATATTATTAAAACATCTGTGGACTGGATAAATACCATAGTGACGACTAAACCTGACTAAAATTGCATAATACCTACATTTCAACCTAGTTATGCTAATTAAATTTCTGGTATAATATGTTATAGAATATGTGTGCTGGTGCTTCCTTCTACAAGACAATATTTATGTAATAAAACGAAGCACATATATAACTTTAAAATGAAAATACCGAATTTGAAAAATCTTAAATCTGTATACGCATGTGAACAATGGTTAAGAAACTACTGAGCTAAAAATTAAGTTTAGACTATATAAATCGCTAAAATAGTCTAACAGGATATATTTTTAAAATTAAAAATTTATTAGGAATATATATTCGTAGTCTATTAATTGCACTTTTCCGAAAATTTTAAGGTTTAAGACGAAGACAAGTTTGGGGAGCGGAGCACCAAAATATTAAATATATACAAGAAAGCATTGTATGTAACATAGAATTTGCTTACAAATATTATAAAGGAATTAATTTTTGAAAAAGATGATGCCTGTATATACACATAAAGGCAGATACGCATGATGATATTCACTGTATTCACAACTTACTGGGTTTCGCCAGGCGAAGGAAAGAGAGGAACAGTCGTCAATTTTCTTATTAAACAGGACTTTAACGGAAGTTATTTTATACCCGAAGCTTCGATCTTGCCTACGCTCCTATGTCCCAACCTCCAGAAATGAACGTGAACCCAAGATTGCGATCAGAAAGATTTACACGAAATTGGCGCTTTGTAACTAGACAGCTGCTTGCGAAAAATGGCTATCCAGAAAACGTCGAATAATTTTTACCGATTTCTTTTTATAGTTATCCTTACACAAACGTCGCCTGATAAATTCAATGGGCTTTGATCCACAAATAAGTTCTTTGAAAAATAAAAAATTCGGAAAACTACCTATGGGGTCATTAGAAAGAGCGCAGACAGCGAGATTTCTAAACTATCGTTAAGAATTTAGAGCGCAACAAAACCCTTCAATAACCAGCTGGAAAATTATGCAAAATCACAAAATTGAAGATATCTTTATATCTGTGTAGAATTACCAAAAATTACCCCATTATGGATAGTAACCTGGCGAACCTATTGAAAATAATTTTTCGTATTTCAGGTAAAAAATGTTATATATTAGTTACAGTTAACGGCAGGAAAATCGTCAAAATAAAAATATGTAGGTAAGAGTATAAGCTAAACTGTAATAAAACATTAGCACTTTGTGTTAAAAACTCCACAAGAAAAACACTTACGTAAGGAAAGGATACAGAATTAAATGAATGCTAACAATGTGAATAAAACTGCGAAAACCGTTTTATTTTTATGTAACTGTATCATGTATAAGGTGGTACACACTAATTTGTGTAGTGTGCTAAAGTTATTGCAGCAGAGCCTTTCAGATATTACAAAAGGCCTACACTAAGTCAGCTAACAAAACATTGCATATATTACATAATAGATGCTACAAGCATACCTACACGACTTAAAGCTTAAAACATCTTATACATCAAAGAAATCAGCGCCGACTTCAATTTAACGTCTACGTTGTAAGCCTAATAAGTAGAAAACAAAATCCTTCGTCGCACAAAAAATACCTAGAAAGCACCACTTAAGCTGACGATATTAAAAGATTTTTCACATACACGTTAATGAAAAAATATATAAACCGAAAGGCTGAAAATCTTGTTCTCGATTCTCGATAGGATTCAAACCGTTGACCTCTGCTGAAAGAGCACGCTAAATTACGCTAGTGCTAAATTACCAAGACGGCTCAAAGAAATCAAAAATGATCCGAAAACAGAAAGTAAAAACACACAACGATTTCTGTAGCAGGGATGTGTGTACGATGCTACTACATACGCAGACACAAAAACTACCAATACGGAAATGTCGATGTCACACATTTTTGGAGGTGGCTGACTTCTGCTTTCAGGCTAGACATGAGATCAGGGCCGAATTTTCCGGCCCGGCCCGGCCCGGCCCTGCTCAAATTTTAGGTCTGCCGGCCCGGCCCGGCCCTGTATCAAAATTTTCAGGCTCTGGCCCGGCCCGGCCCTGAGTGCCGTTTATGTCTACGCGGCCCGGCCCGGCCCTGAAAAGCCCTTATTTTTTAAAAAATCTTCTATAAAGTTTTGAAACACTTAGAACCTTGTGTTCTTACCTGACGCAATATTATAATATTATATTATTATAATAAAATCATAATATTCTCTAAATCCAAAGTTCATGTTCTCTTTAACTGTGCATGACGAATATTTCAGCATCCTACCCTACTAAGGAAATTATATAATAGGAAGACTAAATTAGCCTGAGATCGATTTACCGAAATAGTTTTATGTGTTTTTAGTGAGTTTAAAACATTTACCTATTATAGTAAATTGAAGTTTTGTTACTGAAAAGAAGACGTATGTTACACAAAGAGGCGCTCTTTATTAACTAAAATTTGAAAAAAACAGTACGTAAACTTTAACAATGTTTGGCAAATGAAGTCTCATTTGATGCAAAGAAAGCAAAAAAATTTTAGATTTAGGAAGTCAAGAACAATTATTAGAATTGGAAAGTGTAAAGGTGCAATAAATTAATGTGAGAAGCGTCAGGGCTTGGCAGGGCCGCACAGGGCTGGGCCGGGCCGGGCTTTTTCCATTGGGAGCTGCGCGGCCCGGCCCGGCCCTTAGTAAATTTTTTCTAGGCCCGGCCCGGCCCGGCCCTGTTTAAAAACCAGGTCTGCGCGGCCCGGCCCGGCCCGTCGGGCCGGGCCGGGCCGGACAGGGCCGGGCTTTGTCGGCCCTGATCTCATCTCTATTTCAGGCCCCTATATATTCTATATAATGGCTGCTTTCCACATTACGTCCTTAGCATGTTGTGCGCAAAGTTGTAGATCTGGGGATTTGATACAGCGAAATTTTTTTGGACACAAACTTGTTATCCCTACTTTTTCATTTTCCTAACTTTCACATAAAGTCGAAGTCAAATCCAAAGGCCCCTAAATCGAAAGAAGTCATATTAGGCTTGTCTTGTTTCTCGGAGCCACGAAGACAAGAATGCTATGAAAATGAGAAAAATCGGAGATCGTCGAAAAATCGGCCAACAAGCTACGCCCACCTCCCCAGAAGGAAAGTATGATTGTTGACGTTCTTCCAGTCTTGTCATATTCACATATCGACGGTCCAATGGGTCCGTGCACCGGACAAAAACTGCTGTTGCAAAACTATCCCCACCGTTCATAGCATGCCACCAAATATAATCCCAGCACAAGCACATATGTAGAAAAAACAGTATATACCGAAACCTAAGATTTCGGGTTAACCAAAAATTTGAACGGTGAGTACGTGCAAAAACAAAGCAGTGGTTTTCTTGAGTGAGTAAAGTTTCGCTTTCGCTGAGGTTTCCACGAACCGCTAAACGTCACGCAGCGTAGGAAATCACCAACTTGACCCGATTATTTCCTCTCGTACACAATTTATATACCTAGTCCAGATGCCAGCAAAATAGTTTCGATTTGGTCTTGCACAAACTGTTGCTTATCGCGAAATGTTCGCTTTTCTATGTTAAGAACATGTCGAAGCTATTTGTTCTACGGGGACAGTTTTACAGCAGACACATGTGACATTTTGTGCGGAGACCTGTGGTAAGTAGGAGGCAATTGAAAATGAGAAAAATCTGCGATAAGTCACAGACATGACAATTTTCAAATGAATTTAATTTATGGTGACGTTTTCTTGAAAAAATAAAGTGCCTATTAAATGTACAACCAAAAATCGACCGCCCCTAATCCAGGTCACCAAGAAGCTCGAGCTTCAAAGAAAGAACCGAAAAAAGATTGTCCGAGCTTGGCTTTCTAATAACCGTGACTTACGAGCTCGGTGCAGGCCCGACTCAGACCGGGAGGCTACAACATAATTGCTAGCTTTGGTGAATTTTTTCTCCTTGACAATGAACACAAAAGCCAAGAATGCATGCATATTTTTCAAAAATATATAGTACATTAACTCGATTCAAAACTGCTAACATCCCAAAATTCTAGAAAAGCTTGAAACCGCCATGAAAATGGAAGAAAGACGACATGTAGACAACTTTTCGAGTTTTCTTTTCAATTTTCCGTTTCCAATTCGAAACAAAAGTTACGGCTAAAAGTAGAGTATTACCAATATCCTCCGAATTATCCAAATCAATTCCACTAATATCATCAATGGACCGAACTTCGACCCAGTCTGAACTGACTGATGAATTATCGGTCCCAAACTGACTACTGCTTGCAGGGGCACGTTGAAGTATTTTGGCCACACTCTCACCATGTCGTGGTGAATGCAGATGAGCTAAAGTAGAAAAATCGGAAACAGAAAGTGAATTATAAAAATAATGAAAAAACATATGTATAAAAATGCGGCAAGAGTTTTCTTTCATGTTTTCACAAATTTACGATACGTAATACAGCCGTAAAGATAATATATAATTATTTGTATGCAAGTGGTTTATTTCGACAGTAATGTGCTAGTTATCACCGCCCGCATGGAAAAATTGGGGGAGTGATAGTAGCTAGCAGAAACTTTGAAACATTTTCTTTCACAACTAACTTACATTTAAAGTTTTGAATTTAACGGAATGACGAGGGTAGGACTAAAGACAGATAATATGTACTCATTAGCAGTGACGAAAGCTTCCGAACTAATAAAATTTCAGCTTAGTTCGTCGCTGTAAATTAGAGACGAGAAATTTGACTTCCAAAATTAGTGATATACTTACGTCGTGGAACAGAAAGGCTAACACTAACTAAGCTTAAGAATCCTCGCAGAGTTAGGAGGAAGACAGGCTTCGGCGAAAATGGAAAATTAGCAACCTTACTTTCTAAGTCAACAAATTACTTTCTAAGTCAGTCATTACACAGTAGAAGACTTCTTTGGAGAGAAAAAGGGGGAAGAGGGGGGGAAGAGAAGGAAGGGAAGGGATAAAAGGGGGGTACGGCCCGCGGCCCGGCCCGGCCCGGCCGGGCCGGGGGGCCGGGCCGAGCGGGCCGACGGCCAAAGTTCATGGGCCGGGCCGGGCCGCGGGCCGAAACTCACGGGCCGGGCCGGGCCACGGGCCGAGTTTTCGGTCTGCTCCCATTATTGTTGCCAGATTTTACTGAAGAAAAATAACTCAAATGTTTAGCTTGAAAGAATTTTGTGCTTCTTGATCTTGTTTCTTACTTTTCAGGAACTAGTTTCAGTATTTTCATATCATAAGTGTTACTGTGTATTCTGTTTAAGTTAAAAAGTCGTCTAAAATTGTTAAATAAATACTGGATATCCTTCAAATTTTAACGTTATCTGTATATTCAGTATGCTATGCTCATTTCTTGAGGCCTAGTCAAAAAATTATCATTTCAGATGTTTCCCAGCACAACCCTGTGGTTCAAAACATTCGGAACAAGCTCTTCAAACTGTTAAAATTCGGAACAATCAAATTTAAACTGATAATTGCAAACGTTGGTGCTCAAAATTAATGTCAAACCTCTCAATTCATTAATTTTATTGCGACTACAATACAAAAACTTCAAACTGAATTTCAATAAAAAATTTTGGAATTTTTTGAAATTTTGCACTTTCTGAAAAATGAAAAATTTCGCGGGCCGGACCGGGCGGGCCGAAAAATTTGACGGGCCGGGCCGAGCGGGCCCAAACCTTTCACGGGCCGGGCCGGGCGGGCATTCAAAAATTTGTCACGGGCCGGGCCGGGCCGCAAAAATTCGGCCCGTGCAGGTCTCTAGTATGTAGTAAAGTGTGTGTAGTAAAGTGTGAGGGAAATTTTGGATTTTGAAAATACAATTTAATTTGGTCATAAATGTGAACTATTTAAGTAAAATATCATGCATGTAATCGTCTTGTCAAAATAGCAGTGACAATATATATGACGTTGCAAGGAAGGACTTACCAAGCATATTTGTTTGCTTTTGACTAGCATACGAGCATAGGGTACAGCAATAGCATTGCGATTCGCCAGCAAAGGAACCACCGTCTTGCACTGTCATAAATGCATTTGAATACAGCTGATGTCGCAGTGTTCCAGCATGAAGCTGCAGCTTATGCATGCTAAATGTAAACAAACAAATAAACAAATAATAAGTAATAATAATAATAATAAGTAATAATAATAATAATAATAATAATAATAAACAAATAAGTAGTGGTAACAGTTCATAATTTTCATTGAAAATTTCTGGATACGTAACAAGTGCTTAGCAGAAGACACCCGAGGAGAAATTCGCAGACAGGTATGAATAAACCTGCAGTTCAGATAAAATTCATATGCGAAAATGTAAAGCAATAAAACTCAAAAGTATATAGCTCAAGTTAAAGTCGGCAGAAGGAATCTTTAATATTAATACAGAAGCAGCTCAATTTAAAATTTGCTGACCGTTGAGACCAACCAAAAGAAAAATAATAGAAACTAACTGCGGAAGCAAACCTATTTGAGAAATCATTGCAGGCATTGCACCGAATTTGCACCGTATTGTTGACTGTCAAATACTGGACGCGCCATTCGTTTTTAGATCCACCTTCTCGAATGTGGTTTACCTGTAAAAACGGAAAAAGCGAAAAATGTATGAATATATAAATACAGTATATATGTAAATGTATGTAAACCGGTAAATAGTTAAGTATATACAAATATATATATGTGTATATATATATATATATATATATATATATATATATAACTATTCATGTTAGCACAATTCTGTTCTGGGCTTATTATACTCACTGCAGGGTTCCCAATAAACGATCAGCCCCTCAAATTCCTCAAACCCTCTCAATAACCAGGGTGCGGGTTTAATATTAAATGTTATCCTAACAATATTCAGAAAAATTCCAACAAATTTCAATGTCACAAAAAATTTTTATCTGAATTTCCCTTTACTCTGACCAATACATCTCCTTATTTGTCCGATAAAAACTATTTTACATAGTTCGATCGTGATACTACACGTATCATGTACATGCGATGGGATATTTAGCACAAATTTCCTAAATTGACTTAATATCCAAGCCCACGCCCCAAGAAAAAATGATAGAATATGCCCAGCTGAACAGATTAATCAACAACAAACTATAATATACGTACTTCCACAAAATTATATCAACTAACCAGTTGCAGTTTTTGCAAATGCTTATCCGTTTTGGTATGCAGCTGGAAATTAGCCTTCAGATGGGTTCGGTAATTGCATAGATTGCAGGTATAGTAGCCATTGACCATTGTGATATCCGAATCCTGAGTGGTGCTGCGATCTTGCTGGAGGTGTGCAATCATCTCTTCCAGGGTTTCACAAGAAAAGAGCAAGCAAACACAGCACTGGAATAGTTTACTCTCTCCGGTCAACTGTAGCAGAACTGCAGGTCGTCCAGGACTGGACAGGGTATCATCTAGACCAATGGGACCTGAGGGAAAGGTGCCGTCTGGGATTCCCCCAGACAGGGGTCCCGTGGGAAACCCAGTTGGCGGGGCCAGACCCTGCTGCTGAAGGTGCTTCATATTTTGCTGCATCATGATCATATTGTGCTGATGTTTTTCACTGGTCCAATGTATTCGCAGATTGCGGGCTACATTGGTCTCATAGTTACAGATATCACAGCGCCACGAAGGTTTAGCCTTAGGAGGACCTGTGGCGGGCACAGGGGCTGGTCCAGGGTTGGCCAAGGTGACTGGGGGTGCTGAAATGCTCACCGGATCGTTGGGGGTAACCCGGCCCCGATGGGAGGGAGCCGGGGACGGTGTCTGATGATGCAAGAGTGCAGTAGGATCAGCAATTGCCTTGCCTTGCTGCAGTTCTTGCACGTTGTTCAAATGCTTATCTGACTGCATATGAATAGATAGGTTACCCTTGGTGGTGGTGGAATATTTGCAGATATCACATCGGTAAGGTTTATAGCCACAGCTGTAGGACTCACCCCGAGCAAGTCTGGGGTGGGCTCGATTGGTCAAACAGTAGAGGCACGTGACCTCATTATCAGGGTGCTTTTCTTTCATGTGGATTTCCAGGGTCTCCTGGTACTTGTAGTGCCAGTTGCACTTTGGACACTTCAGAGTTTTGCAGGAGTTTCGTGAATGCGTCATGGTGATGTGACCGCCTAGGGACCGGGAACTGCCCAAAATCATGTCACATTTTGGACATTCCACCCCGTTAGTCTTCCCATCTGGGTGAAGCGCGCATTGACTAGGCTGGGGAGTGGGAGGAGTGTTGCGGTGGGAAAGAGGAAGGGCGGACGTCGAGGAGGAGGGACCGCCTCCGCTCGCCGCAACGGCCACTGAGGCCAAATTCTGGAGGGCCGCGTCCTGACTGGCTTTCATCAGCAGTCGGCTGGCTGACATCTCAGAGGCCAGCATCAGGTTTCTGGCAAGATCGCCGGAACTGAATTCCGACTTCAACGGGGTCATAAAGAGCTGGGCTGAGCCGGGAATTGCAGCCACAGTACTCGCAGGATCAACGGTTGAGCTGGAAGCGGACGAAACGATGCCAGACGTGGCAACTGAGTTGACGGCAACCGCGCTCAAAACGTCCAACGGATTGCTGGAGGAAGAACTTTTTGCTGATGGCTCTGTTTTGATGCAGCTGAGTGGGATGACAGTGGAAGTGTCAGAAGTTGGACGAGTAAGCTGAGTAGAAGACTGAAAATTAAGGAAGAGCAATACTGGAGTGCTGCTGTTCGAAGTGAAATTGCTGGTACTGGAAGCATCCAAATTTGGAATTTCGCCGGGTAAAAGAATACAGCCCTGAGTGGGAATCGATCCACCCGCTTCCTGATCCAAGGTTAAGCCATGCTCCGATTCAGCATGTCGAACTAATGAGTCAGACAAGTTAAAGCACTGATTACAAATAAAGCATAGCTGAGGAGCATAACAATTTGAGTCATCAAGTGAAGGGTCACCCAATCGATTCACCGATAGCCGGTAAACGTTTAGTATCCCAGCAGAAGTCTCGCATTCCGTTGAGCCTACTATGGCATGATAAAATATGGAGCGATTGCTGGAAAAAGTTGCTGGATTCAAAGGCAAAAAGTCCTCAAAGATTTCAGGAGGTAACTGGTAACCTGCAAGGTCCACATCTGACTCTATCAGGGCAATCTGGCCGCAGCCTGCAGAATCGCCCAGAAATCGACCAGAAATGGGTCGACCGTCTACGACAGAACCGGATTCAACAATTATCAGCTTATTATCAGAAGTCGTCGTAGAACCCTCTATTTTAATGGCCCCGGCAGAAGCAACAGATGTAGTCCCCTCTGGAATGGCAAAAGATGGGGCCTGACTAATTCCAAATGAGAGCCGATTGTTATTTTGAGTGTCAGGAGATGCTAGGACAGGAGAGAGTTTTCGATGAGAGGGACCCGGAGCGGGAGGCAGTGAGGGAGACCGTACACTGGAAGCAACTTCACTCATCTCGTATCATTAAAATACAGTACGTGTACGTATATAGGTACATTAAATAAGTGCACACTATAAATCCTAAAATATGCAATAAAAACATGTAAGTATATACAATATGAGATGAGGCACATAAGCATACATTAACACGGAGTCCGATTCTGGGGGGAGTCTACCCCGACCTCAACGAAGGGTCTACCCCTGAAAAATTCCAAAATTTTAGGGGGGTCTGCCCCGAAATTAGCAAAAATTGTACATTTTTAACGTATTTAACCAAAAATTAGTAAGAAATGACAATTTTCAGCGATTTTTAAGAAATTTTTTGAAAAAATCGCTAAAATTTGCTAAAAAATTACCTATTTTTGATAAAAATCGCTGAGGGGTCTACCCTTTTTCCTTTCTGGACGAGAGGGTCTGCCCTTTTTTCCTTTTCGCTGAGGGGGTCTGCCCGTTTATTTAATTCCCCCCCCCCCACGTTATCCTATGCACATAAGTATAATAAATAAGAACAAGAAGACCCAATGATGGTTTTCTCGGCAGAAAATATGAACCCAAATCGTACGTATTGGGGCGCGATAGCAGAGTCCCGACTTCCGAGATCTCAACGGTGAACTTACGCAATTATGGTACATTTTTGTGTAACAACTGGGTAAGCAAATGCAAGTAGGAAAAATGTTCATCGCAGTCGTTTAAAAATGAATGAAAATGCAAGTAAATAAAATACTGCGAAAAATGACATAAAAATTGGTTGGTACTTGTTAAGGTCTCTACGGGTAGAAAAACAGGTGCTACTAAGTTGGAGGTTGATGAAAGATTCAGTCGACTATTACAGTCTTCTTTAGAAAAGAAAGGCCAACCGAAGAGCACTAGGGGTCTAAATTGAAGCCCATTTCATGGTCCCTAGAGCCACATAGAGTCAACTGATTTGACATAAAGATACTGCATTTGACATCGAGGTCGAAAATATATAGCACAAAGCTGGCTGGCGATCGCTGAAGGGGTGACAATTCATCGGTAACGCCTAATTTTTTGAGGTATTATATATGAATATATATATATATATATATATATATATATATATATATATATATATATATATATATATATATAATATACTACTGATATTCAGACATTCGTTAAACCTTCGCACCCAACTGCTTAAACCTTAAACCCTAGACCTTAAACCTTAAACCTTAAACTATTACAGTGTGAATCGGGCTTTAAGCAAATTTTGGGAGGTCGAAATGTGTGTTAGCAGGCTATGAAACTAACATAAATGTTTTTGTTTTGATGCAGCTCGTATATATATATATATATATATATTCTGATATAGATCCATAGAACTTTCACGCAGTTTAAACAGCGAGAACGTGAGAGAACTCTGGATCCCGAGAACACGACGGTGTGGTGCGATAGAACTTCACAGAAACATTTTTAAATATCAGGGCTTTTCAGGGCCGGGCCGGGCCGTGCAGACCTAAACGGAGCTCAGGGCCGGACCGGGCTAGGGTCTGACATTTCTGGCGGCAGACCCAAAATTTGATCAGGATTCAGGGCCCCCGCCGGAGGGATTAGGATTCGGCCCTGATCTCATCTCTATTGCAGTTCCAGCTAAAGTTCTTGCAAGTGAATCGAAAGCTCAAGTTTTGTCCGCGTAAAACTTTTTCTTCGACTTACAAAAGTTAGCTGAGAACGTTTCCTAACTTGAAAACCATAGATAAACGCAATTACAAGTGCAAGTTCACAAGTATATAACTGAGTTTTAACAAATTAACAAAAAATGTTAAAAATAACTATAAACTCCAAAAATGAAACTCAGATTGACTGAAATTCATGCTATATGCAGATTTAGCTGCCGTACAAGCTTGAGTTTCAGTCTCCAGTTCGCCAACAAAATAAAACAAAAAGTTACAGTTTCAGTTTCGGAGAAGTTTTTCATAATTCCTTATGCACTTGTTGTTTGGAATAATAGAATGAAGCTAGCTTTGTCAAATTGGTGTGTAAGATGTGTATGACAATGCAAATCCGACTTTAAAATAAGACTACTTTAAATTATCGGATCGGCTCGGAAATAATTTTAATAACAAATTTTAACAAATAATTTTACTGGATCGGAAGGGTTAAATTTTTGATTGCGGATCCGGTCCGATCCACAGCACTAATATCAGGGTAAATCTATTTTTAAGTTGTCCATGATCAGCACGCGTCGACAGAATTGGACTCGTTGTATGTATGTATATACATGTATCGTATGAGATAGACTAAACTGTGCAACATAAATGGCCCTGGCATTTTTAGTGGGGGGCCGGGGAGGGGTAGACCCCCTCCCCCACTTTAGACTCCCTAAAAATGCCAGTGCTGCTAGAAACGTAGGCGAATATTTCTTGAGAGAAACATTCGTTTTGAGAATGCAACAAGTTTTCCGATAAATTAACACTTCTTACTGCTTAACTTTCTTACGACAAAAAGTCAAAAAAGCAGCCACTAAACACTTGATATAGGCTTAGTCAGCCGTTAGTTAAAAACTTTGGAAAACCTTTTGGCGTCACTTGGGTAATTCATTATTATATACGTATATACATGTACACCTATATATAATACGCACTTATACATATATATACGTATATATAACTTAATAAGCATATATATAATAAATGAGTATATATAATAAATGGATATATACATAAGTTTACACAAACTACATATATATATATATATATACACGTATAAGAAATCGGCAAACTACCACCACCAAAATACCGGCAAATTAAAAACACACATATATAAGCTGGCGATAAATTAGCGTCAGAAAATTATTGTAAATTTTATCAATTTTAACTGCAGCACTGAAATCACCACAGCACAGGTGCAAAATGCTTATATAAATGCTAGAAATGGGTTAGTGTTATGAGCGTGAAGTCTGTGTAACCCATTAAGAATGTAAGCTAAAGGGGGGGGGGGGGTAGTACATTACATCATACATGGGCAATGGATGCGACCGTGGCCTATACAGCCAAACGAAAATTTTGCGCGGGGGTAAAAATATTTTCAATTAAGGGAGGGTCCACCATGACAAATTTTATGGTCAGGGATTCTGCTCATTTTCACACAAAATTTTGTTACATATGTCCTGCACATCGAGTTTAAATTTTGAGTTGTTTTGTTCTGCACGTATATAACGAGTAACCGTCTATTAATTGCATGCAATTTGAAAATGGGTGAAAACGAGGTGCCGCAGTAAATAAAGGCACTTTCCACTTGAACGTCTTTGAGAATGGGTCTTCGTTCGGTTGTATATTTGATAACTGATGCAAACAAAGAATTTAGGGTGGCTTTTAATGGGAAAGTTTACTGTATGGCTTTATTTAGTGATTTTAGGGAGTAGCACCGACGCTGGAAAGCCGTGACCTCAAAAATCATTTAACCTGAATTTGGCGCATTTGCGGGCAAGAATAAAACTTTCGATTGATATACAATTTAACATATTCCGAAAAATTTGAAAAATTGCTATTTTTGAGATTATGGTTGTCAGACCCTCATATTTTACCCCAGCGACCAATTGGGTGTACTAACCTACACCATTACACCCTGTACCCAAACTTGACCTAAAGTCATCAATAATGGTGCGCAAATAGATAGACTAACATTTTATTGGTCTGTGTTACCATAGCTCTATATTATTTGCCAAAAAACGGGAATTTCCAAAATTTTGCTAAAAATTCAGATTTCTGCGCCAGAGAAATCTCGAAATCGGGCAGAGCTAACCAAGATAAATTGGTATCGTTCGAAATGTCTTGTCATAAACTGTGATTAGTAGGAAGCAGAATTTTTAAATACGCCTTACAGCTTTCAGAATGTTTCATCAAAATCCACCAATTTAGGAAGACCACCAATTTTAATATTGCAAAACAGTCAAATTTGGGGTGTGGGTAAAAACCAGCCCCAGCCCCAGCCCCAGCCCCAGCCTCGCACCAGCCTAAGAAAAACCAGCCCCTTCTCTCGCTGACCACTGCACACTTTAAACTAAGGACTTTAACACATAATTACGCATATGCATGTAGACAGTATATAAGTGTATGCGCTGGCCATATGTGTTAATTGTGCCTTATATACAGCCATATAAAATATAAGGAGTATTGCATGTTATATCTATGACTTTGTACAATCAAAGAGGTCAGAGGAATTTAGTCATCATTCAGAGAAATTAAAGAATAGAAATTAAAGTGTTTGAAATTAAATGTTAAAAGTACCTTCTGATCACAAACAATGTGGATAATGCACAACATCATTTCCAGTCATTTAATGTTATAGTTTATATATATAACTTCTTAAATTCTCAATTTGTAACTAAAAACTTTAGATTTTCAAAAAGTTATATAAATTTTAAACATCTTGAGTTTTAAAAATATTTAATGTTTAACTCTCTTGAATTATTTAAATTTGCACTAGTTCATTGCACATACTAAATTTAAAAATTTGCTTGAGCCAGAATTTTAATGATTTTAAAGCTAATGTTTTTAAAATAAATATTTTGAATTTAAACACAAAGAACTGCCAGATTATTTTATTTTTCATTCAGAATAGGTCAGAATCACCCAGATAACTTCTATGACGTTTATTTCAACCTTTAAATACATCTTAACACATATGACCCCAATTTAACTATTCCCCCGGGGGGAATAGTTAAAGAGATACAAATTAAATTAAGTTAAATTATTATTTGTGAAGTTAAATCTGACTGTATATAACTATTTTGGAATCTTTAAATTCCATATTAAAGATTACATAAATCTATATAACTTTGTGTTTGAACGCACCCCAGAATAATAATTTCAGTCTCACGTTAAGCTTTATTTCCACGCCTTTCAAGTTTAAAGGCTAAGCTTTTTAAACTTTGAACTTCCCAAACTATATTCCTTTACATCAGAACGATTTCAAACACTGTGGGTACTTTTAGCAATTTACTTCAAACATTATAATTTCTATTCTTCAATTTCTCTAATGAATGGTGACTAAATTCTTTTGACCTCCCTGATTGGACAAAATTATATAGATATAACATGCAATATTCCTTATGTATATTTTTATATGACTGTATATAAGGCACAATTAACACATGGACAGCGCATACACTTATATACTGTCTACATGCATATGCGTAATTATGTGTTAAAGTCCTTAGTTTAAAGTGTACAGTGGTCAGCGAGAAAAGGGGCTGGTTTTTCTTAGGCTGGTGCGAGGCTGGGGCTGGGGCTGGGGCTGGGGCTGGTTTTTACCCACGAATAATATTCTCAAACTTCAAAAATTAATTAAAAAATTTTGATGTCCTAAATAAAAATTCTGCTCCTACAAATCACCCTTCTAGATCGTATTTATAATATAATACGGACGTTGAAGTGCTCAGTTTTGTCGTTGGCGAGATTTCTCTGGCGCACGGAAAAAATCACCACCTTTTCCGTTTCCTATGTTTAACACATACTGACATCCATGAGGTGGAATTACTCGCTGACAGTAAAGGACCCTACTTTAATTTCAAAAATTCGCTAAAATATACCAATCGGACAACAAAATCTGTGAGAATGAGCAAAATAGGAGATGGTCGAAAAATCGGCCAAAATGGACCCCCCTTAAACTTGTTTATTATAATTTTGCATACCTGGATTTTGAAAATTTGTTGACAGATCGAAGCAAAAGTCGGTGCGGCAAAGAGGCAAAATTTTTCTCGAAAGTGTTGTAGCTCAACACTTTTATAAAGCAATCTATTAATGTTGGCTTCTGAGTATCAGAAACAGAACTTTTTTTGGTTTTTGAGCCAGTTCAGAAATTTTGTTCAAAGAATTGGAAAAAATATTTAAAAGTGCATAAAGGCCAACCACAAACTCCTAGTATTGAATGAACGCGTTGCTCTGCGCGAGGGTTCCCACAGTATTGACCCCCGCGCAGGGACTTGTTGCTCTGCGCGAGGGTTCCAACAGTGCCGACCCCCGCGCAGGGACGAGTTGCTCTGCGCGAGGGTTCCAACAGTGCCGACCCCCGCGCAGGGACGCGTTGCTCTGCGCGAGGGTTCCAACAGTGCCGACCTCCGCGCAGGGACGAGTTGCTATGCGCGAGGGTTCCAACAGTGCCGACCCCCGCGCATGGACTTGTTGCTCTGCGCGAGGGTTCCAACAGTGCCGACCCCCGCGCAGGGACGAGTTGCTCTGCGCGAGGGTTCCAACAGTGCTGACCCCCGCGCAGGGACGCGTTGCTCTGCGCGAGGGTTACAACAGTGCCGACCCCAGCGCAGGGACGCGTTGCTCTGCGCGAGGGTTCCAACAGTGCCGACCCCCGCGCAGGGACGCGTTGCTCTACGCGAGGGTCCCAACAGTGCCGACCCCCGCGCAGGGACGAGTTGCTCTGCGCGAGGGTTCCAACAGTGCTAACCCCCGCGCAGGGACGAGTTGCTCTGCGCGAGGGTCCCAACAGTGCTAACCCCCGCGCAGGGACGAGTTGCTCTGCGCGAGGGTTCCAACAGTGCCGACCCCCGCGCAGGGACGAGTTGCTCTGCGCGAGGGTTCCAACAGTGCCGACCCCCGCGCAGGGACGCCTTGCTCTGCGCGAGGACTCCAAAAATGCTGAAGATCTTCTGCGCAGCGCTTCGCGCTGCGCGGGGGTCAAAAATTTTGCTGCGCACTGCGCGGGGGTTTCGGATTCCGGCCTATACATGTATAGGCCCAGTATAGGCATTGCGCATGTGTGCATTACATACATACATGGTCAATTCTAATACAAAGTCTGCGTGAGTACGTACACTTGGCAGCACTTACTTGAGCCTGCATAGTAAATTGAACGCAGTAGCAACGTTTACAGCAAAACAACCCCTATCTACGTATGCATATACAGGTACGTAGATATTAAGCAAAGTTAAGTGCTAACCATTACAACATAATGTCCAACTTTAATCACTTGATAGCAGAGACACTAATTTCACGCACCACCTAGTTTCCAAGTAAAGCTATGGATGGTATGAAATACTATATGGCAACTACAACACCACTAACACTACCAGCTTATGAAGTTATAAATGCATAATAATGATATTCGTTATGAAAATGGCAGAAAACTTGTCTGTACATAGAAAATATCATTGTATAGATATTATATATACATCATATAGATATCTGAACATAACACGACTCACATTACATTATACCAATAAATATATAGAAGTACGTTGTTTTGAGGTGAAAAGTGCGGGGACCAACCGTATCTCCCCTGCCCTCCCGCACCCCACAGCCACAAGTAGCGGAGAAGGCCAAAAATGCTGAGGGAACATCAAATCATTTTTCTAAACTTTTGACGAAAATTTGCTACCAACTTCCCCAAATTAGGTTTATTTCGACTTCACGTCACCTAAAAATGGCTGACTCTACCCATCCTAATTTCGGCTACCCCCCTCCCTCCACAACTTTGCTACACTTATGCTCATACACTAACACGGGGTCCGAGTCTGGGGGTCCACTCCGACTAAAGGGACTAAAAAATCCAACATTTTTAAAGCAGTCTTTCCGAAAACCAGAAACAATCGCGAATTTTTCTAATTTTCTACCATAAATTAACGATTTCAAACAGTTTAGCGATTTTTAGGAAAGCGTTTAAAAGTTCGCTCAAATTTGTTTAAAATGTGCAAGCTGTTGTGAAAATACTCTATTTTATGGCTTCAGACATTTAGGGTCTACCCTTTTTGTCGGTCTGGGTCTGTGGAGGTCTGTGGAGTCCTATTCCCCATCCCAAATTATACAATGCCAATCATAGGTGTACCTTGAGAAAAGGTTGGGGGTGAGGGTAGCCGAAATTTGAGTGAGTGGAATCAGCCAGTTTTGGGTGAGGTGGGGTCCGGAAAAATCGAATTTGGGGGAGGGGGGTAAAAAATTTTCTTCAAAAATTTAAGAAAAAATTGCTATTTTGCTAAAAAAGCACTGTTTACAACCAAAAATTAACAATATTACTACCGATTTGGTCATTTTTTCGAAAAAATGGAGTTTTTGCGAAAAATTTCGATTTGTTTCGTAATTTTGAGCCAAATATTTGACAATTTTGAGGGTGGGGTCTGGCAAATTTGGGTGGGTGGGGTCAGCGATGGGGGTGGGGTGGGCCCCCCCCAGGTACTCCTATGATGCCAATGGTCACTACACCTAGCTACTGCCCAAAACGAGCCAGATTGCACAAGCAATGGCCCAATTGTGGAAATCACTAACCAGCCCTATAGCTTTAACTTATTTTAATTATGGGACTTTGATTGGTTCACGCTTTGAATATTTCTCAGTATTTAAATTCACAGTGTTCTTCTCGTCGAATAAAATAACAAAAAGATGTATTGCAGGAAAGTATATGTATATAACTTATTACAAGCTGAGTTATCTAGTTAAACACATTGTCAACACTGCGTCATGGCACTGGGGTCCTGGCAGTGGGGTCTGGCATTACCTAAAAATTATTATATACACATATCAAATTATTGAATATTGCACCAGTGTATGGAGCAAAACTATTGATAGAGCACGCATTTTCAATATATTTTGTTCGTTGGAGCATCTTAAAAGCTATTTACGAAACGGCATACAGGATATCCCTTTCGCTCGTCACTAACTTGAACAGTATTCAATAAGACAGTTACATATACTTACCAACTAACCACTAATCATTTATTAGTAATGCAATGGGCCCTGGTAATTCTACAACTCAACGCTAACAAAACGAAGCTTGCTTGCACCTATTTTTGCAAACAAATAAGGCCAAAAGTTCAAAGCCTGTCTGACTTACTAAAAGATCTAAGCAATTAATCTAATAGCCAACTAAAGAAACTAACACTTTTAGCAGTCCAATACTGTAAACAGAGTATGCATATGTGTGCAAGCCAAAACGTTGACTTTTGCTATTTACTTTTTGAACGCAAAGTGGGGCATTTTCATTTAGTTAAGTTTGCAAGCATTTTTCAGCCCGTGAGCTGATCTAATTTGATTACGCAACTAACTAATTCTCAACACTTATATATTAGCTAATGGGTTAATGTGAGGTATTTGTGGGAATTAGAAATTAATAATCTTTTACACATTTTGAAATGGTCCCCTCCCCTCTATCAAATATTTCAACAAAGCATCAATTAAAGCTATAATCAAGTCTGGTCTTCATTTACGGGGATGGCCTGAAAATGTACACAAACTTTTTCGTAGTCTAGCAATATAGGTATATACTATATATATGAAGTTCAAGTGTATAAGCTTAATACTAAATAAACATCAGAGACTAACAATTTGCGTGTGAATAGAGTTAAGACTAATGAGAAAACAGAATTGGCAGAGGACAAAAGATATTGTATGCAAAAACTTTTTGTTTCGGCAAGTGTGCGGATAGCCAGCAACTGGTCAACTGGTCGACTGGCAACAGGACAATCATTAACGACCGACTTTAAAACGGCGATATAAAATATAACAAATTTTAGTGAAACTTCTCCAATGTCTAAAAGTTTTTCAAGACAGTATTATAATTCTTTGAATATTTTGATAACATGCTTCCAAAGAAAACTAATTTTAGGTTGTGGGTAAAAGCAGGGACGGGGACAGGGACAGGGACAGGGACAGGGACAGGGACAGGGGCAGGGACAGGGACAGGGACAGGGACGGGTGGGTAAAAGCAGGGACAGGGACAGGAACAGGGACGGATGGGTAAGTACAGGGACGGGTGGGTAAACCGCTCAGGGACGGGTTGATAAACTCAGGGACGGCCCAGGGACGGGTGGGTAAAAGCAGGGACAGGGACAGGAACAGGGACGGATGGGTAAGTACAGGGACGGGTGGGTAAGCCCAGGGACGGCCCAGGGACGGATGGGTAAAGCAGTGACGGCTCAGGGACGGTGAAAAGCAGGGACAGGACAGGGAATGTGGGACGGATGGGTAAGTACAGGGACGGGTGGGTAAAACCAGGGACGGCTCAGGGACGGGTCAGGGACGGGTGGGTAAGTACAGGGACGGGTGGGTAAAACCAGGGAAGGCCAAGGGACGGTGAGCAAAAGCAGACGGCTCAGGGAGGGTCAGGGACGGGTGGGTAAGCAGAGGGACGGGGTGGTAAACCCAGGGACGGCCAAGGACGGGTGGGTAAATGCAGGGACGGCTCAGGGACGGGTCAGGGACGGGTGGGTAAGTACAGGGACGGATGGGTAAACCCAGGGACGGCTCAGGGACGGGTCAGGGACGGGTGGGTAAGTACAGGGACGGGTGGGTAAACCCAGGGAAGGCCAAGGGACGGGTCAGGGACGGGTGGGTAAAAGCAGGACGGATTCAAAGTATTGATTGAACTGAAACGATGTTTTCTATATGTGTATACATCGCTGATAATTAACTCGATGGTTCCTAAGCCGGTCCTGCTTTTAGCCACCCGTCCCTGGGGCGTCCCTGAGTTTACCCTTCCGTCCCTGTACTTACCCACCCGTCCCTGTCCCGTCCCTGAGCCGTCCCTGGGTTTACCCCACCCTCCCTGGGCTTACCCACCCGTCCCGGACCCGTCCCTGAGCCATCCCTGCTTTTACCCACCCGTCCCTGGGTTTACCCACCCGTCCCTGTACTTACCCATCCGTCCCTGGGCTTACCCACCCGTCCCTGACCCGTCCCTGAGCCGTCCCTGCTTTTACCCACCCGTCCCTGACCCGTCCCTGGGTTTACCCACCCGTCCCTGTACTTGCCCATCCGTCCCTGTTCCTGTCCCTGTCCCTGGTTTTACCCACCCGTCCCTGTCCCTGTCCCTGTCCCTGTCCCTGCTTTTACCCACAACCCTAATTTTAGCGTTCATAGGCATATGCTACAAAGTATATGTGTATACTCACACTGCATAATGAGATTCTGCGAAAGTCTTGCAATCTAGTAGAGTGTAAAAAAGCTAATGCAAAGAGCCAAATTAGAATACCACGAAAATGTCGGTGAGACACCAAAAAGCTTTGACAGCTTTTGCAATTGCTCAGGCAAACATTGCTAACAAGCTAGCGCACATTAAACTAAGATTAAATGCCCTAACAGTGTTGCACATATCCACATATTGCGTGCAGGTGCAAACCAGCTTACAAACCTTGGTTAAACCTGTGCAATTAATATGCATATACTACTCTTTATATTTTAGAATGATAATATAATAATTATAAAGAGTACTATGTTTATGCTCAAACAGCCATGTTGTATATGCTACGCTAGCACTAATATATCGATGTATGTATAGGCACATTACTAAGCATATTTAAATATACAGCATGATATACGTTAACACTAATTAATAAGACGCTAAAATATATTGGTAATATACAACGCAATGCAATCAATAGGTATATGAAACCAGTGCATACATTAAAAAGCTATAAGTCAGTAGATTGTTGGGACTCTTAAAACGTTGCTATTTAGCGCTTGTAGCAGGCAAACAAAACAAGCTTTGGCGTTAAATGAATTAAGTGGTGAAGAAAAGCAATATTTTTTGGAGATCTTTGTGTTTTTATAAGAAACTGGCTGTGGGGCTTTAGTTTTGGACAAAAACCCCCTTAAAATTCTGTTGATTAATACAATAAACGCACACATTCATGTTACAAACAAAAAGGGTTTTTTAACGGGACCGTTTTGCGCTAAAGAGTATTACTTTTCTCTGAGCGCTTGTTTGCACTTAAAATCAGTTCCCCTTCACATTCACTAAAATATAGAAGGGGGGAGCTGGACGTAAAGGATAATTAGGCGATCAATTCGCTAACGTTGAGCTTGCTTGTTAATATATTGGCTATTGGCATTACATATATGTGCAAAAATTACTGGTTTTCAGTTGTTCACAGAGCCTGATACTCCTTGCTAATGAAGCCGCAAGTTATTGACAGTTTAATTAAAAACTATAAATGCAAAACATAAAAGCAATTCACAGTATTGCTTTCAACTGTTTTCTGATACCCCCTCGTAGAAAATGTATAGCTAGCAAAAACTTTCTTCATAATAGGCGATCATTACAAATTATAATCACCCAACGTAAAGTTAGCTCTGTAATTCTTGAGCACCAGACGCTTAAAATATTCAACAAGTGAAGCGAAAATTGAATATGTTTAATGCTGACTCAGGGGGTTTACAAACTTAAAGCTTGTACGAACCCATTAAACATTTAAAGCAATACATTAAGTTTAACGTTTCTTATGATTGTGCTAAAATTGCAAGCAAGGTGTAAGAAAAGACGTGCGTTAGACGTACGTTTGTGGAATATAGCCAGCTAGCTAATGAGAAACATATACATCTCTTATGAGCGCGGGTGCCATGTCGCAGAACAGTGAGCGCTCGCGTCCAAAACTAACGAAGTGTTATGTCTGCCTTGTGAGTAATGTATTTATACCAGACATGAGCAGGAGGTTAAGTTTGGGGGGGGGGGTGAAGGGCGGCCGAAGGCCGCCGAAAAACCGGATTTTTCCGGTTTTTTACCGGAAAAATCCGGATTCTGGGGGGGGGGGGAGGGACCCCGAGGGGGGGGGGGGGGGGGGTGAGCTCAGGTCGGGGGGGGGGGGGCCGAAAACCCCCCCCCCCCAAACCCCCCCCCCAAGCACACGTATGATTTATACTATTAGCATATCGATGAAATAAAAATAAACTAGACATGCAAAATCTTGGTAGCATAACGGCACGAGCTAATTACGATTCTACAATAATACCAGTCTTAATTATTAGCAATAAAAAAGAGCAATAATGCCGAAAATACAAGTGAAAACAGTAGGCAAAAGTAAGATGTTGACGACGAAAATACAGTAAAATAAAGTCAAAATAACAGTGCAAGTCATTGCAATGTGCAAACAGTGTAAAAGAGTTACAAAAAGACTACCTTATTATGCTGCCTACTGCGTCTAATTCTAACACAGAAACGCAGAAATTGTGCACAACGTTACGGGATTTTGCTAACAATGGTTGCAAAATTAAGTTTTCGCAGGCGAACGGAGGCAAGTCTGAAAACTGCAATTAAGTTTTCCGAGCAATTATTTTGCCGAAAAAAGTTTCGCAAACTAAATCTATGCTACTGTATTATATACAGTTCCTATTATATACGACATATTCAACGTATACTCTGCTATCATGTGTTTTTGTCGTACATACATAACTCCATGTACAAAACCTGCGCTACGTCTCCCAGTGTCACCTAAAGTTAACAATTCGTCTGGAATAAGAGGATATGCAGATAAGAGCAAATTAACAAGCAAAATTCCACAACTTATTATAATTTTGTCTTAACTAGATACAGCCCCCTCTTCTTTCGACTTTGGTTTCTTGGATTTTGAGGCTAAAGTATTGCCAAAATTAAAACTAGATGTAAGAGAAGCTGTGTAAAATGCATATGAGTCTTTAATAGAGGAAAACCAGTTTTGATAAACCATAATATGCATTTAAGACCTTCTAAAATCTGAAAATTAACAATTTAACGTACGGCCGGCCAAGTCAAGGCGACAGCCAAGAAAGCCGACGGTCATGCCCAGAATTAAAAATAATTCAAGCAACTGCTACCGACCCCAAGTCAGGAGTCATAAGATCTCTAGTGAGTGAGTGCCTGAGGCACTCATTTCTGGTATTTGTAATCGGTCTGGAATGCCAACTAGGCCGGTCAGCAGGGTTTACCAATCCTTGCTTTCAGAGAAGGTTGTAATTATATATTTAAAATTAAAAGATACCTATACTTTTCTTCTGCATCCTAAATAAATTGTTATTATGCCATGAAAATAAATCTATTCTGCATGGATACGACAACCGATTAAGACGGACGGGTCGGTCTGCAATAATCGCAAAGTCCCAAAGTCGGTGAAAATCTGGCTACGACAAACACTACTCATTTATATATACATGGACATCCCAGAGCGCAGTTACTTGTGAGAACCCAAGAGAAGCAGTTGTTCATTCTGCGGTTGCATACTAATGCGTGCTACCGTAACCATGATAACTGCCTCTGCATTAAAACTGGATGAAAGGAGGATATGGAGGGACCAATATGGCAGGGTCAGTTTCTGAATAAGGCCTTACATCTCAGGTGGTCAGCGATGCGTACATAATACATACAATCAAGCACAAAATAACAGCAAACTTGACAAAAAGAACATAATAATAATTATATAGTGCTGGAAAATAAGAAATGGGCCGGGCGACGTAATCTTGCGGGCGGGCGCCCTTTTCCAATCTTTCGAGCTGGGCCACTGGCTTAAGTTTTATAGCATTGGTCAGATTTCATGTGATGCAATGCAAGTATAGTTTCGGAATCTGAAATCCGAGAAAACTTAATAACAAAGCTTTTGGAATTCAGAATTTCGTAAACATGCGATGTTTGCCAGTCATTAATTGTCAAAGACCCCACCAGCTAGATTACGCTTTAGACAATACGCTTTGTAGACCCATTAAAAGTTTTTCCTAAACTTTTAAAGTTCAGGCTTTGGCCAGAAATAAGAAGTAAACTCAAATGAGAACAACTTTGTCTTGCCAACTTTACAGACCAAGAAGTCTAATTTTACAAATTGGAATAAACCTAGAACCCAAAACAGAAGAGAATGAGCAATGGAAGAGGAGGGGGCTGGAATAGAACGGGCGGGGGCCCTTCCCCCAAATTAACTAACTTTAATCACTTGGGAGCTAACACCAAATTTTCAGTTTATATTACTTTGATGTTAAGCCTCAGATGGGGTCACCAGTCATTTATTTTCGGGGGAATGTATTAAAAACTTTCTCCAAAAATTGTAATTTTCCAGCTGATAAATGCTGCTAATTTTTCAAAATTTCCAAAATTCTCCCTTGGGGACACCATTCTAAACTGGACTCGGAGTCATAATTAGCAAAATATGCAGACCAGTTTAGGGTCCTTTTCCAAATTCTAAACTCCATCAAGCTAGCACCCAAGCTAAATAGCCAAGATTGGGCGTTTCTAGCCGAGCTAACTGGGGACCAATTTATTAATTTTCTGCTGCCTTCTTTGGTTAGGTTTCACGTTTACTGACTTGAGCCTCGACAAATTTTAAAATGAGCCCTCAGATATGAAAGAAAGAAAATAGTTTCTCCAATTTTCTGGACTTTGAGTTTTTAATTGGTTGTTCAAATGGTGAAGGCAAATTGGAAAACAGTTCATATTATATTTTGCCATTTGTGTTGAAAATAGTAAGATAGATGTAACTTTTGCTAGGCCTCAGCTGAATGTGAACTAAGAATTAAAAAATGAAATATTAAAAATATGAACATATAACAATTATTGTAGGTTATATTGCATCCTCTCCCCTTCCCCAAACGTCTCGAAACGTTGATAAAACGACATTTTAGACACTTGGTGCTTTCCTAAAATATGGTATCAAAGTATTGGTAACCGCGCCTCGAACCCAGTTGTCCCGGATGACCCATTATTAACTCGGCAAATAAGCAAACTGCCCAAAATGGAAAGGGGCCATTTATCACAGATATGTGCTGTAATCCTATCCACGTTATTTTTGAAGCTTGCAGGTTAATCTTAGGAATAAACTGTACATTAGAATAAGCAATACATAAACAAAATTGGAAAAATAGGATTTAAGTTATTACTACAAACTACACATTATATATATCTAGCATCTATATATAAATAAAACGCAATATTTAGGGTCCGACCCCGGAAAAAATCCAAAACAGGCCCTTATCTTGGTGATTAGGAAAATTGTTTCAAAAGTACAGAAAATAACCAAATTTTCACTGAAAATCTTGGAAAATACACAAAAGCTTTAAATTCAATTGAAACTGAAAATATAAGTGTCTATGGAATTGACTTTGCTACATAGAACCTGGTCATTGCTGTTTTGGCGATTTTACTCAGCTGGAGCTGAGGGGTAAACGTTTACGAATCACTGAAAATCGGTTTTCTACATTTATTCAGCAAGTTTTGGATTTTGCACAGGTTCCTTTATGCTCACAAGAAAATCCAAAATTCTGTCTTGACGTACACGGCAGAAAAATAAAAAACGTCGGCCAGGAAAATGTTGTACCGTTGGCGTTGACTGAGTAGAAAACATCGATCGTCTTCAATTGCTAGAGTTTATCCTCACTGCATGGAACAAATCCATGCAATTTCCCAACTTTGACCCCAACCTTCTTTCCAAATGTGTGTGACCCAATTTTAACATCTGTGAAGTGACCTTATTCGCTCAATATTTGGTATCTCATGAGGGATCTTTTCTTTAAATAAGAAAAGTGACAAATCAAAAATTGTAAGCATGGCCGCTGAAAGTAGATCTACTCATGCACAGTCAGTAAGAAAGTATCGATGTGTGCCTGTATGTTGATTGTTTTATTTGAAAACAATCCACTGCAGTTATATCCTAACCTGGCCTAATACAATAGTAGCGCTAATTTTGGCGATAGGCGGATTTACTAAAGCAACTGAAGGTTATTGAATGCTATATATACTATCAAAAATTAAATCGTCGCCAGGTCTGATTTGCCTTGTTCCACTCAAAAAACTTACTTTAAAAATATTAACTTTTGCATAGTCTGGAAAATTAAAAATAACCACTTCCTTAGAGAGTTATTAAAGTTTTGGCAACTTTCAAGAAGACAATGACTTATAACTTTACTTTAAAATGTAATTGTTATCCCACGCTCCCCTTCAAAATTTTAAACTTTAGAAGTAAAATGTCTAATCTTACAACTTTACAACTTCCGCTGTGGAAATGAAACCAAACTTTTCAGAATAGGTATACAGTAATGACGATTTCCGCGTTTTAATCAGAGCGGACTAATGTACAATTACATATGGCTTTTAATCATGTAGAATACGCAGATACCTTGGTTGGTCGATACTGTCTTCGTCCAACTCTCTGCTTAAGTCCAGTGGCTAATCGAGCGAAATATTAGCTAAAATCAGCCAAGAAATTCAATGAATTCAATTACTGCTTAAATACTGATATTTCTGGGGCCATGAGGCCCGGTTATCTTAGGGTTATAATTCGTAAAAGAGGACGTAGATGCATTTTTGTCAGCACAAAAAGTGAAGTTAAAATGAAAGTTAGCAAGATGCTCAAGAAAGAATGAGAAGATAGGTATTTGCAAATAAAGGTAGAGGTAAAGGGAAACTGCGGAGATTTCTCCTACCCTTGTCGAGATCTAGAGCGATGTACACATCCCGAAATGCACAGCCTTTGAGCCAGGAGTATCACCTCGAATGAATGTCTATTTACACATGCTATATATACGTATAAGCTATAAAATGTTCCTGTACTGCAGATAAGAGATAAACGCGAAAATTTTTAAACTTTAGCGATTTCAGGAAAATTAGAAATTTAACGCAGTAAATCCACGCTAAATTGGTTCGTTTACTATTTCGTTACAACAAAAACTGTAGTAATTAATTGTGAATATCAACATTTTCATCGAAGGTGGTTTGTGGAGAAATATATTAATAATAAAAGTATAAGTCAAAGACATAATAAATTTTCCCAAAATTTGGAGTTTCCATTTATTTTTGTCGGAGGGAATTAAAAGTTGTTCAATGTCACATATACTAAACCAAAATCTATTGTCAGTAGTTGTTGAGGTTAAATCATGTTAAAGGCAGTTTCAAGGACGAAATTCTATTCTTTCATACAATATTTCTGAATTAGTGTTTTCGTCTATGCCACTATTTTCAGTCTAATTGCAATTAACAATTTTTGTGATTTGCGAAAATCTTTTGCAAATGCGCCCTAGTGTGTGACTAATACGTTCCTACGCAAATTTGTAGGACGGTATATATATATATACCGTCCTATCTATATATATATATATATATATATATATATATATATATATATATATATATATATATATATATATATATATATATATTATATATATATTATATATAATGGGAGACACCCTGACTAGCAGCCACAACTTGCACGATAAAATGTGTAGATGTTCATATAATAGCTAAAATTGTTTTCGTTATTGCATAATAAAGCAAAGAAGACAAAGAAATAAGGGTCTCCTCTAGGTATAGCTTAATCGATCAGTTAAAGATATAAATCATTAAATACGATAAATAATTGAAGATCAATTAAACTAAACCCCAGTTTAGAAAGTGAAAAACATAGCACACAATTAAAAGCATAATAATGATATATTTATTTTTATAAAGATATGTACAACGCCCCCAATCTTTTTGCATCCGCAAACTAGTGCAACTAGCGCAAAATAAAACCTTTGCAAATGCAAAATCCTAATTGCTCAGGCTAAAATTACAACTCGATTTTGCAGAATTTATAACTTTTCTTGCTGTCCCCGCATTAATTGTAACTTTTTGAAAGAGGTTGTTAGTGTAGTGGAGGCAAACCTTTTCAGAAAACGAGCGGCCTGCATAATTGTAGATTTCAAAATTAGTCGAATTACAAAGGAGGACCATAAATTAAAACTTTTTAAAAAGTTTTGCACAAAAGTATCCCAGTCAGCCGTAGCTGGGTGAAGTTTTGAACGCTATATTTAACGAACTGTCAATAATGCTTTCAATGTCGGCTGTAAACGTTACTGTGAACTTCTGAGTTAAAGACACAAAGCTGCCACCTTAGTCAATGTAAAAATTGGCTGAATTCGGCCAGGAAGTTCTATAAACAATAAGCCCACAAGGTATGTATGAAAGAATTTCGTATTTTGTAGTCATTCCCTAAGCCTAAATTGTTGAACCTTTTATTTGCATTTCCTTCCTATGCTACTTTAATGTGAGTCCATTTCCCAATTTTGTCCTGTTACAGCTTACAGTTACATTTTGTCCCTACAGCTCCGAAGAAGTACCGAAGAAGCATAATTTGACTGATTGTGTTGAAATTTGGTAGGGGTAGGATTTCAGACAGAAAATTTTAAAAATTTTAAAATTCTTGCATTTTTGAAGTCAGCAGGTCCGAAAACCTACCCCTACCAAATTTCAAATCAATCAGCCAAATTTTGCTTCTTCGGTACTTCTTCGAAGCTGTGGGGGGGGATAATGGGAAAGATGCAAAACTTGATCAATTGAGCTAAGATTTGACATCGGTGGGTATATTTTCCACAAAGGGATCAAGTAAACAATCTCCCCTCAGACTCAGTTAGGGAGATTGTGGAAATAGTTTCTTTGATGCTAACTTTAACAAAACTTAAACAATTTAACTCAAATTTTGTGTGTGTCAAACATGTATTCCAAGACACATTCGACTGACTGATAAGAAAATTTCAAAATTTTAAAATTTTTTCAATTTTAAATTTTTTAAGGGGGGGGGGGCAAGGAGAGTAGAAAATTTTTGTCGGCGATCTTGCCGAAACATTGTATGCAGGGGTCTTCTGGGACGTAAAACAGGAATCTGAATAACGTTTTTCGATTCAACTTCTCGTTTAGTTCTGCATACGCTTACATCTTAAGCTAACTACTTAACCTATATTAAGATAAAAAACTTGAAATGAGGATTTCACATTCATGCTCAGCGTCACAGATAACCTCTTCATGCAAGTCTTCAGCAAAATCTGGAAAAAATGTTTTGGGGTCCCTTGGGCTTCCATAAAATTTTAAAATTTTGTTACCAATCAGTCAGACATGTGTTGGAATGTATGTACCCACACTAAGACTTTGCTAAATTGTTCAAGTTTTGACAGAGGTAAAATATTGGGGGATATAGTATACTTGAGTATTTTGGGGGGAGGGAGATTGTTTACTTGATCCCGACAAAGTTGCGTCATGTTCTTCAATTTAGCGAAATTAAGGTTTCTTTGAATTCGCAAGGTGGGGCTGGGGGCAAAATGAACCGAAAACTCTTACCTCAAAGTTCTCTTAAAAGTTGTATAGAAGGGTTTTGTGTTGCAGAACAGGAATCGATTGCCTGTTCTTCGATTGAGATCTTCATTACATAGTTCAATATCTACACATCTAAAGCTTAAGATGTGAGCTTATAATATTATCAAGCTAAAACCTTGCCCATTAAACCTTCAAAAGTTAGGCAACTCTGAACTAAGAAAATCCTCAAATGAAGAAACAGAAATCATATTCATGTTGCACAATAATAATAATATATACATACAATACCCTATAATACAACCTTTAAGCGAAATCAGAAACAAAACGGTTTTGGGTTCCCTTTGATGCACCTTGTCTTCGAAAAAATTGAATTTTGCAATAGTTTAGCAAAATTGTTATACTCTGCATGCCGAAACAACCATGCCAAATTTTTATGATTATATGATTTATTCTTTAACTTTGCTTCGGCCTGCCCTGGTTAGCCACACACCATAAATGAAGGTATTTACCACTAAGTAAAGAAATTATATACTAGACAATTACAGCATTTATATTCTGGACGAGTTTCAGTAAAAAGTGTAAATTTTACGGGGTCTTTCCCATTATCCCCACCCCACAGCTCTGAAAAAGTACCGAAGAAGCACAATTGGACAGATTGAGTTGAAATTTGGTGGAGGTAGGTTTTCGGAAATGCTGATTTCAAAAATTTTAAAAATTTAAAATTTTAAAAAATTTTAAAATTTTAGTTTGGTAAGGGGGGACCAAGGGGAACCGAAAAATTTTTTGAAAAAAATTTGGCTGAAAACTAGCTTACAGGGGTTTTCTGGGGTGCTGATCACGAATCTGAAATCGGCTTTTCGATTCAGCTTTTCGTCTGCTTAATATAAGCTAAAGTTTTAAGCTGAATCGAAAAACCGATTTCAGATTCGTGATCAGCACCCCAGAAAACCCCTGTAAGCTAGTTTTCAGCAAAATTTTTTTCAAAAAATTTTTCGGTTCCCCCTTACCAAACTAAAATTTTAAAATTTTTTTAAAATTTTAAATTTTTAAAATTTTTGAAATCAGCAGGTCCGAAAACCTACCTCCACCAAATTTCAACTCAATCTGTCCAATTGTGCTTCTTCGGTACTTCTTCAGAGCTGTGGGGGGATAATGGGAAAGACCCATTTTACGTGCAAATCAAAGGAAGTTTACATTCTTACTAGCAAATACTGTATTTATTCTGAAATTGGCCAGTAAATGCAGTATATGTATATTCACTGAATACAAAAATTACTTCGACATAACATATAAAATCAGTTGACATACAAACAGGCATACAAATGAGTTAAAATTCAGCTGATTCCTGAGGAACTGATAAATTAATGCATAATCAAAATCTACAGAAAGCAAGTTTTGAACACAAGAAGTGTGCTTCGCTAAAGCGCAAACAGCGACATTCCGACATAAACATTAGATACTAAAGCTGTAAAAAAGCAGCGAAACCACTAAACATGTAAAAATTAAATTAATGCAATTCCAAGAGCTCAAGTTAGGTTTAACTCACGTTTAAATTACGTAGAAGTTCCCTTGTTTACAGAAATATACTAACTTTAATAATACCATACTTCCCATAGGACAAGTTGACTGTTTTGCAAAATTTGCTCACGTAATTAAATTGCATTTGCACAAATTGCAAACCTATTAAAATTCTCGCAGTTCTAATTTTAATGCACACTGCTAAAGACTTATACTGTAAAGTTTTCTTGAAACAATATTCCCAGTTATACAGACGTATATTATATACCAAAACAAAAATTGCCGTTTATGTCAGGGATGGGGTGGGGGTTCCAATGACTCCCCCCGTTAAAATAAATGCTAGAACAAGACGGTAATTTCTCGTCGATAATGCATTGAAATTAAGACAGCCTCAGGATACAAAGTTTAATTAGTTTGGAGCGCAATTTGAAAGTTTTTGAAATTAATAATTTCTGACAACATATCTACTGGTAATGAGCTGTAATTAAGTGAAAGTAGTTTACACTAGAACAGCATACTGTACACTTCTACTCTAGTTTTGCATAGTTTTTAAACACACACCCCCTCCCCAATTTTGAAGAAAGACATTTAATTAATGTATTTTCTTAATTGGGGTAATTGCCCTATATTAATTTTATGATACCTTCTACTGATTACAAAACTGGAATATATGCCGAATTTCTGAAGTGTTTGCATTCTGAGCTGAAACACCAATTAATCATTGTCAACTTCGAGGCTTAAAGATCAAAGACTAGCGACTTTTCAAACAGTGTTGGTGGACCTTTCCATCCACATCACATCCCCCAAAGTAGTGTTTGAGGCCGGCCGGCGGCCGGTGAGGCCGGCCGGCTAACGGTCGACCGGCCTACCGGCGAGCCGCCGGCTGCGATACAAATCACCAATCAGAAATTTACAAAACAGAGCAACTAAGCTTAAAATGGACTCCAAATGTAGTTTTGCTAATTTTTAATGCCATGCTGTGCTATATTTCTAAGATAACATCCAAAAAGAAATATCTTAGCAGTTATAATAGCTGCACTGCAAACTGCTCCAGGCCGGTAGCCGGCCGGCCTACGGGCTCCTCACCGGCCGGGCCGGCCGGTGATACCCCGGCCGGCCTCAAACACTACCCCAAGGCGGGTAAGAATTTGATGGTATGTTGCTGTTCTTATTCTGGCGGGTTTCTCATGAACTCTACAATTTCAGAAGCTTGAATTACAAAATTTTCAACAATTTTGAAACTTTAAGACTTTACAAATTAAAGTATCGCAGGTATGTAGGTCACCCCGACTGACAGATAGCTCAATTTGAAAAGGCTGAAAAACACAGTAACATCGACTATAACTTCACCATGTTTTTGTTAAAGGATTAAGGGATTAAGCAGTACATCGTAATTGTTCAAAAGCCTGAAGGAAGTTGCTTTAAATTTTACTGTACCTTCTTTGAATTTAGTTTGACAAACTTAGAACATTTGAAGAAATTTGCGAAACAAAAACCGTTTTTACTGTAGTACTGATATCATACTGTATAACATCGTGCAGAATTTGTAGTTTGTCGGGCTCGGGAGTCGAAACCTGAAATCTTTCCATCTCATCTACAAATGAAACAAGCAGTGTAGTAAAGCAATTATATGCTCGTTTAGCGCACATAACCTCAGGGCCCGGCCCTTGCTGTTTCCCACTTCCTGCTGCAGTAATTTATCAACACATAATCTCACGCTAATACCAAATGCTATACAGTTTTATTTCAGTTTCAACTATGTAGGAATATTTCAGTAATGATTAGCAAAAACTGCCTGAAACCATTAGATATGTACACCTACCTCCAGTGATGTATGCTTTTGCTAAATTTTATATTAAAGCAGGTAAACTCACCAAACGAAATTAAGCAGATAGCTTTGTGATTGTTCGTTCATTCACGCTACTGAATCCAAAGATTCATTCCGAACTGCTTTCAGGAAAACAAAGAATAGCCGACATCCCTTAACTGGCCTTACCGGGTTGGCTTAAACGTAGGAAGCTACCAAAATTAAGCTTACATCTAACCATCCCGACTTGCTAACGAGTCGCTCATTAGATAGAAAAGTCCAGGCCGATTAATAATTCAACTTATCAATTTAGTCAAACATAATTTTTCCACTTAGATTCTTAACTTCTTAGAGAGAATTCTTTCCAAAGGAGGACCCAAAATGAAAATACGATCCCGCCCAGCTAACGAAGTTTCACAAATTAAGCTTAACTTAACCAGAGGGAGGGGGCCAGAAATTGTTTTGAAAATTTTTATGCTAAAATTAACCAATTAGCTGAACTTACTATAATTAACAAAACCCAGAGTCCAGTAGAAACTATTTAATGAAAGAATTGGTTAAAGTTGTAGTTAAAAGACTAATTTAAACAATATTTTAGCTTAATATGTTCTAATTATTTTCGTTTTAGCCATTAAATGTCTTCCAAGCCAATGAGCTTAGAATAAGGCGACCCTAAATTTAAGTCCCCCTCTTCCAATGTCTCCCAGTCTAAAGGCAACCACTGGCCAGAGCTTAATAAACGTTAGAAAACTTCTATCGTTCTCGCTAATTATTTTGAGGAAAGCCCGGATTCTAAATTAAGTCAGAGAAGTGAAAATTAGGCACGAAATTTAGCTTAAAAGAATCTTACATTAGCCTTTAAGTTTAGAGTCAAAAATTAAGGCAGTCTTGTTAGGGCTAACATTTTCACCCTCAATCGACATTGCTGAAGAAAGTGAACTCTACTGTATGGTTTAAAAACTATATACCTGCAAAAACTCTTACTTTCGGCCAAATATTGGGTTCGAATAATGCATTATATAACCATAACTGGCAATACTGATATGATATTAGTACATCTGTGTCCGGAATTTATTTACCTTAGCAACAAGAACAATGATTTTTATTTGGGAAAAATCTTGTTTTCTGTTAAGCGTGGTGCCAGTTAAGCGCCAGTCCCCTAAAACTTTAATCTTTCGGAATCGCCGCTTAGCCCGACGCCCCGACGTACGGTACATAGTTTGACTCGCATTCTACTGGTCGACCTCGACAGGCTGCTTTTTACAAATTCGTATTCACATTAAAGCTATTACGACCATGAATGATAATGATAGTGATATAATTACATGCTTACGGTGATTCTTCATAAGAAGATTCCACAACCACAATGACAGTTATCCAGAAGTGGAGGAAAATTATTTTCATCAGCCGCAAACTGGGCAGAAGGGAAAAGAAAGTTTTTGATAATATGAGCTAAGTAGACAGGCTTGTTCATACTGAGAGGATCTACTCTGCACTGCTAGTTCATTAAGGCAAACTCTTAACGGAGTCTGAACCAAAAATTGGGCAAAGCGGACTACAAATTTCCATATCTCGAATTAGGAGCCGGCCCACTTGTTAACTACCTTTTGATGGAAATACATATTTTAAGTCCACACAAATTAGCGAGAGATGAGGGAAAAGTTGAGATATACTTCACAAATTGAAAAATTAGGAATTAGACTTGTGGCTAATTCAAGACTTTTGTGGGGGAAGGAATGCGTTGAACAACTTTGCGCTAACTAAAACTTGAGTTCAACATAAGCCGAATTCGGCTGAAATTTCAAGGCAGGCAGGACTTCAGTGTGTTCAGCCTGACGCCAATTTGCAAAGCATTCTCTCCCAAGTTATGTATACCTATGTAATTGGCTTGAGAGTTGAGAGTTAAGGCAAGTTGTTCTAATTCGATTTAGTTAGATTCGATTTCGATTTGGTATTGTTTCGATTTTAACTTTCATATTTCTGATCAAGCACCTGGTATACTAAAATAAATCACGAGAATAGAATTAGAATATTGAGGTTTGGGTAAGACGAAATCAATGGAAGATGTTTGAATTTTTTGTCTTGAAAAGTCACTACCTAGCTTGAACGAAGGTTGAATGGTATTTGAAGGACAGTGTTTCAATTCCATATTTAGCTAAGCCAAAAAACGTTTCAGCTGATATTTAGTAGCTAAGCTTAACATGTGAAAAGTTAAGGTTAAATTAAAGATGAATTTATTTGTATTCAGTTGTATTCAGCGACAACTGACAGCGTTCATGAAAATCATGAAAATCATCATGCCATCATGAAAATGTTCAAATATTAACCCTTGCCCTTGTCCACAGCCCACGACGCCATCTCATAACTCTGATATTACCTTTCTCACAGAAAAACACATGCGCTGCTCATCTTAGCATAATCACTCGTGCCAGCATAAAACAAAGTGTCTTAAGTATATACAGCAACCCACATTGTGAAATGAAATGAAAAGGTTGAAATCAGGATCTGAAAGATAGTGTCCAGGGCGGGGATCGAACCACCGAGCTTTGGTTTAAGAGTAGAACGCTCTACCATTAAGCCACATGCCCGGAAAAGGAGACTAGATTATTACGCTGATTTCAACCTTTCTGGGTTGCTGATATTTAACATACTCCCCTAGCTAATTGAAATTCGGCCTCGAATTTCCAGGAATTGCAGGTCGGTCCTCAAATCCAAGTACCATGTGGTCTAAGAGGGCGGCTCTCCGGCTGCCTCCTAACCCGAGGCCACATTACACTTCTTTCTTCTTCAAAGCCGGGAGCCTTTATATCAAATCACACAAGAACCATTAACCATTATATTAACCCTTAGCACCACGAGGACCAAACCAAACCTTCTCAAGGACCTGCAATTCCACCATTCCCAGGCATCTCATTCGACTTCATCTCCTCGGAGCGGTAAGGCCACAGTACGGTCTCGCCAAATGTGAAAAGTTGAAATCAGGATCTGAAAGATGTGAAGAAAAGTGTCCAGGGCGGGGATCGAACCACCGAGCTTTGGTTTAAGAGTAGAACGCTCTACCACTAAGCCACATCCCCGGACAAGGAGACTAAATTATTACGCTGGTTTCAACCTTTCTGGGTTGCTAATATTTAACATAATATCCCATCCCATAGCGTTAATTTAACCAAGAGTTTATAATAGGAAGAGTGGGACACTCAGCCCTTCCTAATGTTTTAAGCTTGCAATATGCTCGAAACATTAAGGCCAAAATCTCGGGGGGCCTTCTTAGCGTGTAAACATAGCACGCTGACATTTTTCAAAAACGGGCGTTTTCGGTAAATTAAATACTATAACTTGAGCTAGGAAAGTCGTACAGCGATAATTTTTATATCATTATGTTGCGTAGAATGTGATCGTTTTAATGATATAAAAATTATATAGTTCGATTCTGGCTATCTCTTACAAATCTGGCAACAACGTAACACATTTTGAAGAAATGATGAAATTCCTAAAATTTCCGTGGAAAGGATGTTTTATTGCCGGATTTGTAAGAGATAGCCAGAACCGAACTACATAATTTTTATATCGTTAAAAAGATCATATTCTACGCAACATAATGATATAAAAATTATCGCTGTACGACTTTCCTAGCTCAAGTTATAGTATTTAATTTACCGAAAACGCCCGTTTTTGAAAAATGTCAGCGTGCTATGTTTACACGCTAAGAAGCCCCCCCCCGAGATTTTGGCCTTAATGTTTCGAGCATATTGCAAGCTTAAAACATTAGGAAGGGCTCAGTGTCCTACTCTTCCTATTATAAACTCTTGATTTAACGTAGTTTACAGGCAGACGCTGGACAATTTGTGAGAGTGATATTGGTGAATCTTCGGAAAACGCCATGAAAATCCAAAAACGCCATGAATCCGGTTCTGTTAACATAAAAGTTCGTAATTTTCCAATCCAAAGCTCCCGTGTGTTCTAGACGATACTGAGGGAAACCGACCACCACCACCACCCCCATCCATCCTTCTATTGGCCAGGTGTGTTTACGGGAAATAAATATTTAGAAATGAAAATTCGACGACAAAGATGTAAAATCTGTCCGAATCATGAAATAATTCTGTGGTTTAACATTTTTATTCATTCATATTCACGATATTCTATCACATACATAGGATAACGTGGGGGGGGGAACGGGGGGGGGGTGCAGACCCCCCCAGACCGACAAAAAACGGGTATACCCCCTCAGCGAAAAGGAAAAAAGGGTACACCCTCTCGTTCAGAAAGGAAAAAAGCGTAGACCCCTCAGCGAATTTTACTAAAAATTGCTGATTTTTTAGCAAATTTTAGCGATTTTTTCAAAAAATTTCTTGAAAATCCCTAAACATTGTCATTTTTTACTAATTTGTGGTCAAAAACGTTAAAAAATTGCAATTTTTACTAATTTCGGGGCAGACCCCTTAAAATTTGGGAATTTTTCAGGGGTAGACCCCTCGCCGAGGTCGGGGTAGACCCCCCAGAATCGGACCCCGTGTTAATGTATGATCACATACCGTTATGTTTTAATTTATTCATCTCCAAGTTAAGCTTTCATCCGTTAATATGGTTTTAATTAATTCATTACAGTTTATTTTAATGACTTTATTTTTGTTACTTATATTCTGGCAAACTAATCCCAAAGTAACAACAAAAACCTGAATTCGATTGGAAATATGTTCCATATTTACAATCTATTTAGTATCAGTAAACTAAAGTATCTGTTTTATGTGATCCGATTCCAATCCATCCTTTTCAACGTCACGTGCTTTGCTGATATTTCACACAAACCTCTGTCTACACAGACAATATTATATACCAAAATGTAAGTGTAAGTGAATGTTTGATATTAAATGAGGGGCATAGCTTCAGCAGAAAAGGGCAGAGAGAACAGAAAGAGAGAGAAAGAGACACAAGGAGGCATAACTCCAGAGGAGTGTAGCAGCTTCTAATAATTAGAACTTTGCTTCTATAAAGGGCCAGAGTAATTAGCCATATCGATCTAAAGTCCTTAAATAGGGTCTCGGGAACCACTGTTTAAACATTATCTCAACTCATAATTACAAGCAGCCCCCCTTCCTTTCTTTAACATAAAGATAAAATTCTGTGCTGTGTTTATTCCCTTCCAACATAAATGAAAGATAGTTTAATTGCAGACTCTCTGGTGTCTCCCTCACCCTCTTCAACTAAAGTAGAGTTTTCTTAACTGCAGTCAGTATATAAATTAGAACTGATTTCTCAAATTTGTATAACATAACTGTTTATACAATGTTTAATTCCAAATCGCAATCATTTCTCTTTGAGCGGATAAATGAATTATTCTTTGCTCAGCGGAATCGTAACAATACTAGTACTCATGAGTTAATGCGACATATTTTTCTCAGTCTAACAATTAAAAGTTATGATTTGACAAATTCAAATGTTTTAAAACGTTGTTAATGTTAATAAAATTTTCGAATTATAATCCTCTCAATATTGTTGTCTGTAGTATCACGGATACTTATAAAAATCAACCTCCCATAATAAGAGTGGTTCTGTACAGAGAGCGCCAATGATATAGAAGTTATGTGCTCTTCTCTCCTGGCTCCGTGGTGTAGTGGTTCCGCGCATGACTTCAGGGGGGTCCGTGGTTCGATTTTCGGCGGAGCCAAATTTTACAGCAGTCTGCCAGAAGAACCTGGAATCCAGTCGTGCTCCGATTCTTGCGTGTAACTGTCTTGGCGAAGCTAGACTGGTTGTTTCCCTGTGTTTGGTATGAAGTCTGAACAAAAAATCTTGGAACCGATATGTGAGCGGCTGTCCTGAGTTATCATTTGAAGGTATAGCCTAGCCTATATAATGCATATATTTTAGAATTCTCAGGAACCCGAGATTTCAAAAATCCGGAAAATTTGAAATTTCGGATTTTATTCACGGAAAATCTGAAATTTTTAGTTTTTCGCCGAATTTTTATAGCAATCGGAGTTTTGTTTTGACAGTCGAATAGAGCTGGTCCCGCTACCCATTTTTGCTCTTAAAAGCTTTTCACAAAATGCACCCAATTCGGGTTTTCAAAATTACCGTATTTTAAAAATTTCCTCCAATACCCACAAGATGGGTATCATTCGAAAGCTCTTATCGGGCTGAACAACTTTTGTAATACAGCAAACTCGTGAAAATGCACTCAATTTCCGGAATTCGCGAAAACCGGATTTTCTGGATTTAAAATATTTTCTCCAATACCCACAGTATGGGTACCACTCGAAAGCTCTTGATGAGCTGAACCAATCTGCCGATACAGCCAATGTCCAAAAATGCACCAAACTCCCGGAATTCACAAATTCCAGATTTCACTCTAGCTTGGAAGTGGTTCTTGAATTCCGAGATGTGGGCTCATTTCTGCGAGTTGGTTCTGTTTAGAAACTTTGCTCAGCTCATCAAGAGCTTTCGAATGGTACTCATATTAGGGGTATTGGAGAAAATTTCTAAAATCCGGAAAGTCCGGTTATCGCAAATTCCGGGAATTGAGTGCATTTTCATTTTTTGAGTGCATTGAGTGTTAATTATATTACAAGCATCCGAAAGATACCCATCTTGTGGCTATTGGAGGAAATTTTTAAAATCCGGGAATTTTGAAAATTCCGGAAATTGGATGCATTTTCGTAAAAAGCTTCTAAGCGCAAAAACGTTCTAAGACCAGCTCTATTCGATTACACAAACAAAGTTTTGATGGCGACAAAATTTGGGCGAAAATTAAAAATTTTAAATTGTCAGTGAATGAAACCCGGAATTTCAGATTTTTCCATATTTTCAAAATCTCTGGTTACTGAGGAAACTAAAAATATAGGCTACCTTCAAATGATAAGTCAGGACAGGCGCCCACATTTCGGTTCCAAGATTTTTGGTCAGACTTTAGTATGGCTCGGGGCGAGCCTCTTGTAAACAAGGGAGAGATGTACAATGAGCAACAATGATATAGAAGATATGTGCTCTTCTCTCTTTGCTCCGTGGTGTAGTGGTTGCGCGCATGCGCGTAGTGGGGGTCCGTGGTTCGATTTTCAGCGGAACCAAATCTTTACAATTCTGGCATCCTATGTACATGCCCTATGCAGCTAAAAATGGTTTCTGCTAACTAATAAAGGACAATACAAAATACAAAATACAAACTTTTAAATCTAGTGGTAATAAAAAAATTAAAAGACATGGCTGGGTTAAAGAGCAGGAGTCCCTAACTTTTGCTAATTTTACAAACTGTTTTTGAAACATCCCACGTAAACCCTTATTTCAAAACTATTCCCAAATTTGCTGTAGTAAGCATAATCACTTCAAGAAACTCTTTAAAAATTTTATCTGGGGAAACGTAAAGTTTGTAGTAATCTAAGGGCCAAAATTAAATAATTGAAAAAATTTCCATCACGACATTCAGGCGTCCAAATATAATGTCGCAAAATTGTCGACAGCTCTGCTGCAGTCATTAAGAAAAATCTCAAGTACACCTATCTGCGCACGCAATCGCTTTTTGGCGGTTTTAGCAGTTTTTGCAAAGCGAAATTAACGAGCAAACGCACAATTTTTGCAGCACTAGCGGGCATACCACAAGGCTTATTAGAGACGTCTTAGCTTAAAATAGATGCCATAACATCAAAAAGCTCTCTGGTACCCCCTATTAAAAGTTTTGGAAAATATTATCTCTCTTGGCTAGTGAAACTAAACTAGACGTAACCCAACACTTATGAATTCAGCGCAAAGCAAACCCCAGGAAAATTAATTGTGCTGCCGAAATTTGTCGCAATATAAATTTGGTTTCACTTTTAATTTGAACCTGGGGTTTTATTGCGCCTGTTAGGACTTAGTTTTGCAATTCTGCCTTGGGTAAGCTAAAGTTGGTGTGGATATGTTTCCTTCCTATTACTTTACACTTTCAAACAGGACAAAATCATTTTTAACCATTGAAAGAGAAATGAAGACGTGGTTGCATACTTGCAGGACATAAAGTTATTACATAAGATCAATGAATCAATTAATGAAATATCACAAAATGAGAACGATGACGAACCAAAACAATAACAGCAAAGACAAGGATTTCACACATTGTGGCGTAGTACATAAACAAAAGTATAAACAAAAATTAGCAAGACTAATTTATGAGTAAACTTGTGAAATAGCACGAAACTGAATAGCTAATTTCAATTTCCAAAATCTCAACCATATTTCTGCAGTGCAGCATAGCAAGTTCTTTGGCTACAGTGTGGACCAGTTTGTTTTAAATTATTCTTATTTAGATAGGACGAGGGGGGAGAAGGTTAGATTTGGAAATGGTGTCCAAAAATTAATGTTTAGCAGAAACTTAGATTACTTGGGGAGAGATGCATTTAACAAAATTCCCGAGGGGATCCTGGTTTGGTTAAAATGCCGACTTTTGAAAAATAATACAAGGACTTTTAGACATAAAGTCTTATTAACAAGAATCGTCTACCAAATTTCCCTAGGTTTTAGAGAAGTTTGAAAATGGAAGAAATTAAGATTTTGCCCCAAATTTAGGCACAATAATAGGGTAAATGATAGATAACCTTTGGTCTAACTTGGGAGAAAATTTCTAACTTGTTAACTCAAACCCACCCAACAAATTTAGAAAGAGAAAATTTCCAAACTTCAAAAGGGTCACCAGGGGAAAAGGATTTTACCGACCTCCCCACTAAGATTAACCCAAAACTCTAGTTAATGCTTCCTTACGGTAGTTATGGAAATCAACAGTCTGGATGCATGTTTCAAGCTTGCCAAAGCTTAGAAAAATGGACAAATGGCATTTTTATAACACGCAGTTTACCGTGCTGGATACGCAACTGTGCAAAAAACTAAAAAATGAAATGTTCAATGCAGTGGGGGCTAAAATAGATTGTCGTTTTGTCTATTGCTTAGTAAAGCGGTTACGTTTAACAAGATTTTTGTCTTAGTCTTAACCAATGAATGGCTGATCTCTTCCTTATCGTCGTCTGCCAACTTCCTGACAGCGGCCTGCGGAGAGTTCCACGATTAGGCTAGGCGGTTGCTGAAGTTTGATAAAAATAATTAGCATTAATGTATGTACATATTTGCGGTAAAGATGATAGGCTTGAGATCGGGGGCGGGTAAAGTTATCTTTTTGGGGAGGTTAAATGGAACAAAAGGTGTGCGGGTGCTTACATTTGAGGTACATTAAAGACTTTATTCTCCCAGCTTATAAAGGAAGTTAGGCAGACCAAAAGTCGATTAGTAATTTTAGGGGAGAATAAAAGATATAAGCCGGCGTGTCAACTCAAGTTTTATTAATTCATTAATTGCACTTTTACCAGGACAATAATAAAGGTCCTTCTACCTAGGGCATACGTGACTAGCAAGAGACCTCCTTTAGAGTTTGACTTCAATTCTCTATCTCAAATAGGTGATTAAATCATTTCTTAAGAGCTAAAAATGCTTCTCCCTGGCTTTCTTATACCAACTTAATTCAGTGCTTGGCTGACTGGCTTGCTTTGCTGCTATTAATTTACATAGCTGGGTAAAGTTTAAAACTCCGTCTTTGAACAGAAAAACAGAAAGAGGCCAGCGACATGTTGTTATCTAACAAACAGCTTCCCTGAGAAAAGAAAAAATAATAACAAAGATGCGTAGTAAACAGAAGTCACAATATGTTGAATTTCATGATGCTATGTAATGTGTTATGACCATTTACAGTTCTACATATACGGAACACAAAATTATCAATACTACAGTTGTCTAACTATTGACACGCTCAAGAAAGAAATCTACATTTTACTTAAGTCAACCGCTTTCTCCTAATGTAAGACTGCTCCATAGTCCAAGGCTGTTCGGTGTTGAAAATAAATTTGTGCTTAATAATAATAAATATAAATAATAATAAAGTTGTGCTTAGCCTTTTCGCGCACTTTAGCCAGATAATTATTCGAATATTCAAATTTATCTGGTCAAACATCAAAACCTGTCACAGGCCTATGCTATGTAGTTAGTGGTAGTGCTGTTGACCAGTACTGTTAACCAGTAAGTAACAGTACTCTTGACCAGTCAGCCTGTCAACAGCCGGCCAGCCAGCCGGCTCATTATCGGCGACCGCGGTCGGTCATCCTCCCAGAGCAGGACCGGTGAACACCATCGGCCAGGTTTAGTTTTATTTGAATTTCATGAGATAGCAGTTGTTTCCGAAAGGGTTGCCTGTCTATCCTATCCAAAAAGTCAGTTTCTGAGAGTTTTCAAGAGCATGGATGGACTATGTATAGTATTTAAAACTTCAGAAACCATTTGCAGTGGAAGATATCAGAAGTTATCTGATATCATGCCCGTGCAGCTTTGCAATTATCAGACGGTTTTTGTTGTACAAAATGAGGGGACAGGCAGAGGCAGCCAGGCAGCACCCCAATATGGACAACCTTTTTCGTCAATTTCTATATAAATGTCAGTTGTAGCCAATTCGATTGCCTATTCTTTTGCTCTCTGTATTCTGTAATCCTGCATAACGAAAACTAACCAAAATTTCGCATAACAATTAGACTCAAAACTGACTAATACATCATACGCGTACCCAGAAAAATTGAACAATGCTCTATACTATTTAAGGTAGACATCAAATTCAGAATGAGAGAGCTGGGGTAAAGTTTTGATAGAAAATAATAATGAAACATTAATTTCAGGGCCGGGAAAATTTCTCTAAGACAGACTATTAAATAGACTAGACACCCGAAAACTACAGAATACCTTGAAGAATTATTCGTGAAAACTTTACATTTCAAGGACACATGCGCAAACATTATATGGAATATAAATAATGTTATTATGCTATGTGTTTGCAAAGTGCATATTTTATATTTAAGCTATAATTTTTTTTGTATTATTGCCTCCGTCATTAATTGAAAACTTATTATTACAGTTCAATTTAACTTAAATTAACAGTTCAGCGTCAACCGTACTGTTTTCTTCAACAGCTATACGTATACGAATTAATATATATATATATATATATATATATATATATATATATATATATATATATATATATATATATATATATATATTATATCTGTATATATAGGATAGGATATAAATTGGTGGTTTGTTATGAATTACACATATGTAATAAATTAAAATATAACGGCTATAGATAGCTACCAACAGTGCCTGCAAAATTTAGATAATCATTTGAACTCCAAATAAATAAACTGCAGGGGTAAAGTTTCCCTTAGTGCAGTTTTCTCACAAAAGACGCATTTTGAGGTATCGTTAATTGTAGAGACTCAAGTTTCAAACTCAAAACGTAGCTTTCCGCCTAAAGTAACTCCAAGAATGGGGGCTTTGGATTTAAGTTAATTGAATACATAGATTTTAACTTAAGCATGCAGTATAACAGTTTAAAACATTTTGAAGAGTAAGCATAATAAGTTACACTTATGTGCACTTTTAAGATATGTAACTATCAAGGAGTTCAAATTATGTTTCGTCCCCCCCTTTCCCAAACTTGCAATTTGGAAAAAATGAAAAGTAACCATTATTAATAATTTTGGAGGAACATTTAAATGGTTACATGACCTTGTTTACTACAAAGATAACACGACAACTCTGAAAGTGTTAATAAAACATCATTTGATTAAAATTTCTGAATGCCTTACTTTTAACAATAGAATATTTCTGCAATGCTAACATCTATTTCATGTCAGGCTGCAGAAAATCAGAGAATAATTTAAATTATAAACCACGACATAGCTTAGTGTTAATTTTATAGCTCAAACTAATTTTTATTTTTGCATAAATTTGTTATAATCGTCGTCATGTGAGAATCAGTTATGTAATATGCTATTGCCCCCCTTCCCAGGTTCGGGTTCTTTATAACGTTTAAACTTCAAAAAATGACAATCAATTCTTTTGGAAATAATGTGTTTGTCGACATAATTTTTTTGCTGATATGCCTTGACTGACTTTTAATCCGACTACAAATTACATGCAGAGTTCAACTATCTAATGCAATTAAAAAACTTCAATCACATAAATTTGTGTAACACTAGGGGAGGCAATATTGCGGAACCGAGCAACTTTCTGTAGAGAATAAGAATAATAAGAAAAATAAAGTTTTATTTTTTCAATAGTTTTTACAAAAACTATGTCGTACCTTGTAGTACAACTATTACATTTCTATTAACACATTACTGTTGTGTAAGGGTATGGGTTAGACTTAGCTAACAATATCGTAAAGTTAACACTGCTGCAAATCTAGGACATTTGAAATGTTTTAATATTTTAAACTTACATTTTCAAGACTTCGTCATCTTTCAAACATTCCATTCCATGCATTGTTAATAAAACACAGTCTTGCAAGGAAAGCTTACGTTATTATAATTTTATATATTATATCTTACGTTATTATTCTTATAAGTTATAATGGTTGGTTATATGTAGATTAAATTTAGTTACTTAATTATTTTGTTTCTGGGTATAAGCTGTGACTCAAAGTAACTGAAATTTAGGACAGAAGTTGAAGATTTACTGTTTTCAATAATCAAAAACTCAGTAATTACAAAGCTTTATAGGACTATAAATAAGAGACAGTCGCAACAGTACCACTGAATTACCAAAACGTTGAACCACATTAAGCCCTCTCCGGCTTCCAGGTAGGCAGAGCCATTCTACCAGATTTGAGCAGTGAAAGGTGAAGTTCACAAAATTAGTGGTCATAGGCTCGATTATTGGAAAAGGTGAATGATTAAAACATCTGAGTGGGGGAGGCTGCTTCCAAGAAAGTTAAGCATGACAAACAAGCTTAAAGCTTAGCAGGGGGCTCTAGGAATATAAGAGAATAGGGGGGGGGGTAATATTGAAAGGCCAGCTTTCAAAGTATGCCTTTCTAATTAGCCAGGGCGAAAGCGAACAGAAAACTGATCTGTCTTTGACGTATCATTTCTCTGTACTTTAATTAGCTGATTACGTTCCTAGAAAACTAATTAATGATCTAAATAAATTAACAAACTAATATTTTTCTCCCTCCGTCTTGGAGAATGAGGCAGTAGAAAATGAGCCCCTTCTATCTCGCCAAACCTTTCTTCCTAATTAACATGTTCCCCCTCTCAATTTCTGCACCACTCTAAGCCAATAGCCATACACAAATGGTCAAAATATCTTTGCTATGCATAATGCGAAAAATAGAAATGATTAAGCCAAATTTCGGATTTAATGTCAGTCACCAGTTTACTTTTATTTTTTTATTGGTAAACTCGTTCAATGAGATGCAAAACTATATAACAGTTAAACTTTCATTTAGTTGGTTTTCGTTTTGGCTCTTGACTGCCTCCATCTCGGCTGGATATTTTAATTATTCAACTTTGACAGGAATTGATCACTAATTTTGTGAACAGGTATATTCATCTTTCACTGTTCAATTTCTTTCAATTCTTTCACAACTAATTCCGTGAGTTCACACGTTTTAATTGCACCGAAAATAGTACAATTACAATATTTATACAGGCCAGCTTTTTTGATGCTTCACAGTTTTATTCAAATTTTATAACATGGAGCAGTGTAACCTCACCATGCTACATCCACATACAATTGAATTGCACGCTACACCGCTACACGTTACAATTGCACCGCGCGGTAAGCACTCGAGACACTCGACCCTTCCTAGTGTGTTAAGCTTGCAATATGCCCGAAACATTAAGGTCAAAATCTTGGGGGGGGGGGCTTCTCAGCATGTGAACATGCAATGCTGACATTTTCCAAAAACGGGCGTTTTCGACAAATTAAATATTATAACTTTGAACTATCTTAACTTAACGTACAGCTCTATATCCAAAGCTGTATCTTAACTCATTACAGGATCAGAGAGTTAACAGATTGCATCGCAATTCAATAGTTATTTTCATGTTTTTAGTTCCATAGTTTTTCAGTATACATCAGCTTTCTTCCCTTCTTTAAGGACGCGGAAGACGCTCTCTTAATCGCCTTTCGTATTCCATCGGAGGAAGGCGGACTGGTGAACGGCGATTGCGTCTAGGATAACGTCTCGGAGCTTCCATATTCGGCACCTCTTGAACCTGACCCTCCATCGGATCAGCTATTGCACCACCTTCTACCACAACAGGCACTTCCGGCATCTGATCAAAGTCCCAGGTGTCAGTTGCGGACGCTGGTTCGTCGGTTTTTCGCGGCCGAAGTTGGTCCACATGACGTCGAACAGTCCTCCCATGTTGACGAACTTCGTACATCACTTTGCCATATTTCCCAAGAACCACAGCTGGAGACCATTCTTTTTCAAGAGCAGTTTTAGACCAAACTTTTTCTTGCAGCTGAAAACCACGCCGCGGTTCTTGCGTTTCCAGTGGGTTTTTTGCCATGAGGGAAAGACGCAGACGAGTTAGAACTTCACGCCCGAACATCAACTTGCTTGGCGTTTGCTTTGTGAATGTATGAGGAACAGTTCTATAAGAAAGAAGAAATTGGTTAAGGGAGACTTTGTCGGGACCGTTCTTATGAAGGTGATTCTTCAAAATTCTGACAAAAGATCCAGCTTCTCCATTCGATTTAGGGTGATAGGGAGGCGTTAGAACATGGGTAATTCCGTTGACCGCACAAAAATTATGAAACTCGTCCGATGTAAGCGCTGAACCGTTGTCTGTGACAATAGACTGAGGCAGGCCAAAGCGGCTGAAGACTTCCCTTAGAGCCGAGACAGTAGTAGCTGATGTCGAGTTCTTTTGGGGTAGAACTTCCGGCATTTAGACTATGCATCTACAAGTACCAGATACATTTTCCCGTCCTTTGGGCCAGCGTAGTCAACATGAATCCTTTCCCAAGGGAACCAGGCCCTAGGCCAAGCGTTGTTGGTAGGACTAGGACTGCTCAGGGATTTTGCACATTTTGAACAGCCTGAGACCTTGCTTTCAATCGCTGCGTTCATGTTTGGACACCAACATAGTTGACGGGCTAAACTTTTTGTCTTGGACATGCCATGATGGCCAACGTGCAGCTCTGCCAATATGTGCGATTGTAATTGGGGTGGGATCACAACCCGTTCTCTCCAATACAGACAGTCGTTTTCTAGTCTAAGTTCATTCTTATATATTAAAGTATGGCCGAAGCGACAATTTAGGACAGGATCTGGGCCAACCGTTCTGAAGAAAACCCTTAACCTTTACTAAATTGTCATCAGATTCCGAGGCCGCGCCAATATCGGGCAAGGTAAGTTTGGTTGTCGTTGCAAAGAAGGTGTGTGAACAGTTTAGGACTGGAGCACTTGTAGTCTGGTTAGTTGACTGGACCGGCAGTCTTGATAAGCAATCAGCGTTGGCGTTGTCCGATGACGAGCGGTATTCAATTTGATAGGTATAAGAGGATAACAGCATCGCCCATCGTTGGATCCTATTTGCTGCATACTTCGGGATACCAGCGACAGGACTAAATAACTTGGTCAAGGGTTGATGGTCGGTGATTAGAGTAAAGCGTCGTCCCACGAGATAGTGATAAAAGTTCTTTAAACCAAAGATTATGGCAAATCCTTCTTTTTCCAGCTGCGAATACTTTTTCTCTTGCTCGGATAGAGTTTTGGACGCTGAGCATACAATTTTCTCGCCATCCGAGCTTCTTTGTGACAGGATCGCTCCAACTCCTAAGTCAGACGCATCACATGCCAAAATCAACGGCAACGATGGGTCATAGTGTGACAATGTCCTAGTATCCAGAAGATCCTTCTTTAATTTAGCAAACGCTTCTTTGTGCTTCTCATTCCATGTCCATGGCGTGTTCTTCTTTAACAACTCTGTAAGTACAGCAGTAGTTGAAGCCAAGTTTGGAATGTACTTGCCATAGTAGTTGATCATTCCCATGAAACTTTTAAGCTGTGAAACATTGGAAGGTTCTGGCAACTTTAAAATTCCTTTTACTTTACTTTCAATCGGTTTCACTCCTTCATAGCTAAGAGTGTGTCCCAAATAAGTGACTACAGGCTCCATGAAAACACATTTTGGTTTACCAAGTTTGACCCCATTCGCCCGCAATCTTTCCAAGAGTCTCTTTCGATTTTCGAGATGATGGCTTTCTGTAGCACCTGTTACAATAATGTCATCCAAAAACCACGCCACCCCATCCAAACCATTTAACATTTTGTCCATCTGTTTTTGAAACAAAGCTGGGGCACTGGCTACCCCAAAAGGTAGACGACGGTACTTAAATAGTCCCATTTGAGTGTTAATAATACAGATTTTCTGGCTAGCTTCATCCAATTCAAATTGGTTGTAAGCTCTAGCCATATCAAGTTTAGAAAATGTTTGTCCTTTATTTAGCTTCATAAGAAGTTCTTCGAAGTTAGGAAAAGGATACTGGTCCACATTCAAACAGGGATTAATTGTCACTTTGAAGTCTGCACAGACCCGGACGGATCCATCAGGTTTCAGGACAGGAACAACTGGGGCGGCCCAGTCGGAGGTAGAGATGGGTTCCAAAATGCTATCCTTTATATCCCGTTGAATCGACGCTTTCAGTCCTTCTTGTAGGGCGTACGGCACCGGTCGGGGCCTGTGAAACTTGGGTTCAATGCCTGGCTTTAGAGCAATGTGTGCTTTTGCGTCAGCGAACTTCCCAAGCTCTGATTTGAATAAGTCGTCATAGTCTTCAAGCAGTTCCGTAAGCTTAACTTTCGTGAGTTCTTTGTCTTGGGATACGCGAACAGATTGACTTAAGCTTTTCCAATCTAAGGGGATTTGGGTCAGCCAGTTTCGGCCAAGCAATGGAGGACCATTAACTTTAGCTACTATTACTGATAAATTTTTGTACACCTTGTTTCCAAGGGAAACAGTAACTTTAGATTCCCCAATCACCGGGATAATCTTTCCATTGTATCCTTTAAGTTGGACTCCGGATTTTTCCAGAGGGAACTCTCTGAAATACTGGTGCCAAATAGACACCGGGACTATAGCTACTCCGGCACCAGTGTCAATTTCCATGATAATAGGTTTATTGTTAATAAGCAACCGTGTCTTCAGGGGTTCAGTGCAGGAGACAGAATGTACGTAATATACAGGCGGCTCGTCTGAGAAGTCGTCGTTTTCAACTTCACTGTGGGTTCCGTCATCGGGTTCCACGAAGTGTGTCCGTTTCTGCCTTTGATTAAGGTGACCTCTCTTCTTCTTTTTGCATGCCGAAGAAATGTGACCTTTGATGCCACAGCTGTGACAGGTCGTGTTTTTAAACCAGCACTTGTCAGCACTATGATTGGATTTATCACATCGAAAGCACTTTGGGTACTGCAAAGTCTTGGACGGAACTGGACCACGGTGGGATTTACCAGGCGAATCCACTTTATTTGTGGTCGACACTCTATTCTCTGACCGCGAGTGTTGTAAGAACTTGGAGTTCTTGACGGCTAGCTCCATACTTTGGGCTAGCTCGAAAGCTCTTGGTAAGCAAACGTCCTTTTCTCCCAGAAGTTTTCTCTGAATGCCGTCATTTCTCAGCCCACACACAAATCTATCACGTAAAGTGTCATCCAAATCAGGAAATTCACAGTGGATAGCAAGTTTTCTCAATGCTGCGAGAAAATCACTGACAGTTTCCGACTCTTCTTCCGAGGGTCAAATGCATTTAATTGTCCGATTGTAGCCATCCAGTGCGCCAATGAACTATCTTAACTTAACGTACAGCTCTATATCCAAAGCTGTATCTTAACTCATTACAGGATCAGAGAGTTAACAGATTGCATCGCAATTCAATAGTTATTTTCATGTTTTTAGTTCCATAGTTTTTCAGTATACATCAAACTTGAGCTGGGAAAGTCGTACAGCGATAATTTTTTAAATCATTATGTTGCGCAGAATGAGATCTTTTTAACGAAATAAAAATTTTATAGTTTGGTTCAGGCAATCGCTTACCAATCCGGGAATGAAACATCCTTTCCACGAAAATTTTAGGAATTCTTTCATTTTTTCAAAATGCGTTACATTATTGCCAGAATTGTAAGAGACAGCCTCGTTGAAAAGATAATGATATAAAAATTATTGCTGTACTATTTTGCCTGCTCAAGCTATAGTATTTAATTTGGCAAAATCGCCAGATTTTGAAAAATGTCAGCGTTGCATATACGTATATGTTTACACGCTGAGAAGACCCCCCAGAGATTTTGGCCTTAATGTTTTGAGCATATTGCAAGCTTATTTATTCTATTAGGAAGAACTGAGTGTCATACTTGTTGTAGAGTGATATGATCGCATGCTAGTGATTGCATGTTATGTTCTAAGCTAGGAATCGTTACGATATGCTGATGTGTAGTTAGGAAATGTGAGATGTACTCAGATTCATATTCAGTCTTGCAGTAAACATCATTGAGTACAGTCGTCTCTCAACAACGCTTAATACAACATTGGCGACGAGCTAGTCAGAATCTACGACATCACTATGAATTCCCTGCGACAGCCACCTTCCTTTTTGGAAACTCCTGGAGACCCTCTAATCCCATGGCGACAGAGAAAATAGAATCCTGGTGAGTCCTTCACGTTATTCTACAGCGACCTACGTGCGCTGGTTGTCCTATGTGATTTTGGGCCAACCCAAGATGACATGCTCCGAGACCAGATCGTTGAAGGCATCAATCAACCAAGAATCAGAGAAAGATTGCTCATGGAGTCAAATCTAACCGTTGCAAGGGCCGCTCGAATAGCTACGCAGATCGAGAAAGCTATCTCAGAAGCGAAGGAGCTAGCTCAAGACAAGTCCGCCACCGTGAACCACATCCGCCAACAGTCTTCGAGCAAGCGTTCACGACGACGCCATGGATTCCATGACCGTCATGAGTCTCCTCAACGTAAGTCTGCGTCAAGTGAAGAATCTGAGTCCTCAGAAGATTGTCAGAAGTGTAGCGCCTGTGGATCCGGCAGTCATGCATCGCGGAGCAAGCACTGCAGAGCTAACGGCCAAACATGTTTTTCGTGTGGGAGAAAAGGACATTTCGCTAACGTGTGCCGGTCGGGAAGAAAGCGGAGTGGGAACAACATCCATACCGTCACAGTCGAAGCAGACGTCAGTGAAGATAATGAAGATAAAATTGTTATTTTGTAAACTTTGGTAAACCAACAAAAACTATGTGGAACCTTGGGGGTCTCTATTCTTTTTGTGTAAAAGGGAAATGTTGTAGAGTGATATGATCGCATGCTAGTGATTGCATGTTATGTTCTAAGCTAGGAATCGTTACGATATGCTGATGTGTAGTTAGGAAATGTGAGATGTACTCAGATTCATATTCAGTCTTGCAGTAAACATCATTGAGTACAGTCGTCTCTCAACAACGCTTAATACAACAATACTCTTCCTATTATAAACTCTTGCTAGTGTTAACTTCTGAGGGCACTGCTGGCAGTGCTACAACTTACACTTTTCGCATAATTTGTTGCACTTGCCGCTATAGACAAGTATTTGACGTGTGCATTTTGGATAACATAAGTTGTAAAACTTTAACCTGTAACATTTAACTTAACGTTAACTTAAGTTTTTTTTACAGCCACCTCACCCCAGTCGGTGCTCCGGTTAGGGGTAGTGCCAGCTTAGAACGTATGCATTTTTGAGGGAAGGGGTATGCTGAGAATGAATAATTGCCATAGCAATTACCCGAGGTGTTCTACAAGGCTATCAGTACGCCCATTACGTTCACCGTAATGGAGGTACTGTAGTAGCTCCACCAAGCAGGCGGCCACCCCTTGACAATCTCGGTAAATTGCCCAGGAGGGATATTTGAAATGCGGTGCTAGAGCTTATTTTTGTTCAAGCTCTAGACTTGACATGATCCTCCACTTGTAGCGCAGTAAGAAACCACTGCGATACGGGAGGTTCATTAACTTAAGTTAACTTAACTTAACTTAACTTAACTTAAATTTAACTTTAACTCTGACTGTAACATTTTAATTATCTTGAAAAATGCAGTGCTCGGTGGTGGTGGAATGCAGTGGTCGCTAAGGCAGGGAATCATTCCACAGAAATCCTTGAGCTGTGTTTCTAACTTTGATCAAGGTTACGATAAAAATAAGCCAAAGGGTTGAGCGGAGGAATGAAATCAAAGTGAAAAATTGAAAAAATAAAAAATATTGGAAATTAATTTTGTTTTTTGGGATTGTGCTAGGTACTTTTGTATAGGTTGTATAGCCTTAAATTTTGAGTACTGGCAAAGTTTATTACAATTAGCTTAATTTTGTTAATTTCTCCCAAAAGGTATATAGAATGATAAGCTATGTAGAATTATCTAGGTAACATTGTTTGGTAACTCTAATTTTTATCCTATGTTAATTAAAATATACTTCATCCAATAAATAGTCACAGCTACATGCTATATACTTGCAGGAAAAGAAATTTGAGTTACCGCCATAGCTGGCTACTGTCGAGTTGAAAATGTCGTAGATATCGAACTGGAGCACAATCGAAATCCAACTAGTCTAAAACCGGAAGCATTGCAATAAATTAACGAATAGGCGTGGATGAAGGGGGAGTAGTAGAAATAAAATTCGAGCTCTATAGGAACCTAGAGGACCTTTATTTTGCTATGTGAAGAGGTCCCAGTCTTGAGTGGGGTCCCTTCTAATTAAAAACTACGGAACTATGCGTGTTATGTGCGGCCTATTTGCTTTGCTTTAATTAATAGAAGAAGGAAAAGCTATAGCAATTATCACTACACCTCTGCTTTCACTAGAAAAAATCCACAGCTCAATTCAGTGAACGCAGCACGAATGGCCGGGTTTTATGAGTACAGAAATATCCAGCTCCTCTCTTCGTAGAATTTAGGAAAAAAGTTGCAGCAAATCCTAGCTCTCTTTAGCAAAGTACAATTCTGCAGTCACTACTACAGTTAGCCAGACTTTGTCATTGAAGTAATTAAATTCTGTATCTTTTTGAATTACACATCTAGAAAACCAAACTTTCACAGTTGAAATCTTTGAGACAACTATATTAACATATGTATGTACATCTTTTTTGACATGTTCTCCGAAAGACGTTTTTATGTACGCTGAATATGAAACATAAATAAGATTGTAATTGGAATTGTAATTATTAATTCTTAATTAATTAATTAAAAATTAATTGGATTAATTGGTTTTACCAGTCTTTGCACCTAAAAAGTGATGATCATGATCATACATTAACAAGGGTACCGATTCCTGAGGGGTCCTGTACCCGTTTTAGGCCAAATTTTACCTGCCCATGTACCGTACCTCAAATTTGGGGGGAGGGTTCAAGCAGAAAATTTTCTTAAATAAGTACAATTTTTCCAAATTTTAAGCGAATTTAGTGATAAATTAGCTATTTTACAGCCATTTTAAAGCAAAATAAGCAATTTTTCGCGATTTTTTGGAAATTTTTCGAAATTTTAAAAAATTTTGGCTATTTTTGGCTAAAATTTCCATTAATTTTTAGTTCGGCCTTCCTTTTCTGGCACTGTCCCTTGTCCCTTGGCCTTGATTTTGCTAGCCCTTGTACCGAACCTCCAATTTTTGAGGGGTCCCGTACCCCCCATACCCCCCCCTTGTTAAAGTGTGATCATGATTCTAGTCATCGTTCACTCAGCTATCCGTTCTGACGCAATACAGTAACTAAATGTGATTGATTCTAATTGAAGACTGAATAAGAGTTGAAACGGACGTGAAAATATCTACAAATGTGATTACTGATAATTAAATAATAGCGTGATAAACGGTAAGATTAATCCTGACCTGTTGAGACAGTATATTTTAACAATGAGCGTGGTGAGACTTTTGGCACATCCCTACCCAAAATGCAACAATTAGGAAGTTCTAGGTGATGAGAATGAATAAACTACCTACAGTATGCTTGCAATTTTACTGAAAAGACAATTTTTAATAAGGATCCGTAAAAATTCGGATCTAGTTCGTTAACTGGAACTTTTATTTCTGACGCCTTCAAATTGACTTAGTATAGTTTACTTGTAGGCACAACTACGCAAAAATACGTATCAACTTGCTAACAAAGAAAGAACTAGTCGGTACTGAAAAACTACTTGTATAATTAGTGGCACATGTAAATTCTAGAAATTTTGTTACGTGCAGTTGTCGCTGTTGTACACATAGAATTCATTTGTTCCTTCAAAAAAATTCAAGTGCTGAAGCTTTATAATCTTTATAGTAACTGAATTGCATCGTTTTAGCTGCACACCTATTTTGAGTATGTTTTTACTGTGAGTCGCATTACTTAATCAAACTCTTAAAAATCAAAAAGTAAAGCCATAAAAATATTAATTGTCACAGCAAGTGTCAGTTCAGTCAGGTTTCACAGTGGGATTGGAATCCAGTCGCTCTGACGAGCTACGGAGGTTAGAAAGAGTTTCATCCAAACTAAATAGCTAAGACTGCGCCAATTTCACTTGGCGAATCTTAAACATTGTGGATTGAATTCCGTAAAAAATTTCACAAGATTTGAGTACTTGAAGAGAACGGTGGCCAGTGGCTTAGTAAAATTTTGAAAAATTTTTACGTTTGCGGTTTACAGCTCCAGAACGTAACAAAGCTTTTGGGAACTGCTTCGTGCTGCTTGGTGTGCAATAGTCTATTAGGTGCATATGTATGTAACATGAATACAAAGTTTTAATTCTGGTTTCTTTGATAAAATTAGAAGTTCCTGAAACTATGATCGAAAATGAAAAGCAGAAGGAAAATGAATTGTAAGTTTGTGGCCATCCACAGCTATGCCTACAAATCGAAAATTGGACATTTTTGATCCAGATTGCGAATGCTGGGATAGCTATGCCGAAAGGATGATAGGTACTTTGTAGCAAACGACGTCGATGATTATGAAAAGAAAGAAATTATTCTAATATCCTTCGTTGGGTCAGGAACGTATCAACTTCTGAGGAATTTAGTTGCCCCTGAAAAGCCTCCTGACATTCCTTATGCTCAAGTGATGGATTCTCTAAATCGGCTTTCCCCCTCAATAGTCGAAGGAAAGTGTCGCGTCCTATTTGGCTGAGTTGCGTCACTTGGCAGAAAGATGTGACTTTGGCCAATTCCTAAAGCGGGCATTACGCGATAGGTTGACAGGAGGGCTGGCAAATAAGGTGATTCAACAGCCCCTTTTGGCGGAAAGAGATTTATCAGTAGACAGGGCATTTGAGCTTGCGCAGGCCAAGGAAACGGCCGAGAGAGGCTCGTCTGCAAATAGAACCGCCATAGGTATGGTCGCAATGGTGGAGACCAACCCGCAAGCCTTGTTTCCGCTGCAATGTAAACACTCATCGTCTAAAAATCTGTGGATTGCGATTGGTGGAATGCCATTTCTGCGGCGTTCGAGGGCGCATCGAAAAGGCTTGCAGCAGAAAGAAACAAGAGGAAAAGTTAGAGGATGGACGGCACAATGGCAAAATACACATCCTGAGAAAGTCCGAATACTACGCAGAAAATCCATGAGACAGAAAGTTCGGTCGGGGACGTCCTATAAAAGCACTTTGTACATAGTGTACACTTATATATTTGAAAGGGGAAAAGATTTAGTGTATTAAACTGTTAACTTAGAATGGGCTTTGTTCCGCTATATCTTGTTGTGGTGTGATACGTATTAAGTAGTTGTTGGTTGATTTATGCAAGCCTAGATACAAGATTCAGCAAACCAAAATCGTGTCATATCACTAATTTTTGTATTCACACTACTCCCAAGTACCACCAATTTACTCTCACCTAGCATGTACTCTTGATAAAATCTTGGCACGCTTCAGGGGTAATTAAAAGAAAGCCGTTAATTTCCTTCAAGACAGCCTGTAAAAACAATGAACATAATATAATACTAGTCATTTAAGTGCTCTGAGGCGACAGTCAATCAACAATTCTAGAATAAAGAGACGTCGTACAACCAAGTAATTCTAGAATCTACCTTACATACTCATATATACGTATGAGTATATCCAGACTGTGGAGTTGGGGCCCCGGATAGCGCACACAAGAAATTAGTCTCCAAGAGCAACTAATGCCTTCGAACTCATAATTTCAAACCAATTAAAAGGATTAATTAGCAAAGAGCCAGAGCCACTTCAAATTTCCTAAAAAGTATACCCTTAGCTGCCGAGCTAGTTCAGTGCCTCCTCTATAAGCCTTGGACTTTCCCCCTCCTAGAGGGGTGAGTACGCAAGGCATTAATAAGTTTCCGTGTTTGATCAAAGTTTGGAATGTGCTTATTCGATGTATAGATTGGGTTGTGTTGGACTAAACAGCTCCAATAAAGGGTCAAGGTTTACACCTGTTAAGCTTTTTAATAATAAACTTAATTTCTAACATACGGTGTTTATTTAAACAGCATTGCTCAGGTTGATTTCCTTTGATGAAGGTTACTGTGCTTAATATTGATCTTAACTGCTTTTTAACATTTAAAATAATACTTGTCTAGTTATCCACAGATATTAATAAATAACAAAGCAGAAGTTCCCGAAGTTTGCTTTATGCAGAAGTTGCCTTATCAGATTTCTCTAGTTTCATCTGATTGGGCACAGCTCTACGCATTTTCCGGTCCCTACAGGTAAACGAAAACAGACATGGGAGTTTTGCTTAATATTGTTCCCACTATAGTATTATAATCATAATATTATAATTGGAAAATGGCAAAGCTTACGGTTACACTAAAATTTTTGTGGTAAAATGTCCTTGCTGCGCAGGGGGCGCAGCTCTGAAGTTTTGCACACCCATTCGGGATTAGAGTGCATTAGTTTATCCCGTTGGGCGTTGAACTACCGCTCTGGTATTGAATTTTGAATGGACGAATTTTCAAGTTCAAATTTAGGATTATTTCCTCGGTCATTGGTAAAAACTATGGACAGTGTTTGGGCTAGAGGCCTTCATCCATGACCGCTAGTCCGAAAGGGCCGAGGTAGAGACGAATTTGAGAGGGTACTGCTATTTTATTACAACTGTTCACATGGAAATTTTTTCTTAAAGAAAATCCTCAAAATCGATTTAGGAAACATTAGGAAATTTTAGTAGTATAGTCAAAGTCAAAAATAAAAAAAATCCCCAAAATCGATTTAGGAAAAATTGTTTTTAACTTTGACCATACTGCTAAAATTTCTCAGTTCTCAGGCTATTTTTAGTGTAGCGATCATCTGACTTATCATCTGACTATTATTTATCTGAGAAATGATCGGCCCGGCTCGGCCCGTTCCAAAATTCGGCCCGGCCCGCCAAAAGAAAAATTTCAAAATTTTACTAACAAAATTATTTCAAAGGCTTCAATGCAAGAAAGAGAGTCTAAATTATGCTACGAAATGTTAAACTTTGCCATAAAATAACAAGAATCAGTAAATGTGTAGCTAATTTAGTGATTTTATTACATTTCCTAGAGTTGATCCGGCCCGTTTCGGCCCGCTCCTGCCCGCAGCTAAACAATTTCTCGGCCCGGCTCGCTAAACAATGGAGGTGGGCCCGAAATGCTCATCTCTAATAAGCAGTGGTTGGCAGCCACAATTGTCAGTCCTTTTTAATCCAGAATTTCGATTGTGAATGCATATGATGGTGGAAAATATGTAGAAGGGAACCAGCGTCATTTGACAACCCTAACATTGTCTGGGCTGGAGCCGGACGTCACAACGCACGTCTCTTGCCGTATTGACCGATCAACGAAACAAGAGCGTCTAAAAGTTAAAGGGTGGAAAGGAATGTTCCTGTGTTCTAGAATGAGCAAAATTAATGGTCTGAGTATCAGTATAACCTAACTAATGAATATAAAGAATGGTTGGGGTCTCTAGCAACCTTCTTCCACTCCTTTTTATGAGCCTTAATTGTAGAGTCACTACCTAAGTCTATGTTAGGGAATCTCCCCTGCTTTTAGTGCATTGTTCCTAAAGGCATTTAGTTAGCTGGTACAAGACTCTTTAGGTTGGGGTAATTGCAAATTCTGAAAACTCCAATTTCTGCATAACTAGTTGAGGACTCACTCATAACTATTTAGTCACTTCTTCAACAACAGAATGGCTTGATTCTCAACGACACATACCTTAACTCATAACTGTGTAATTAGTAACCAAAATCCATAACTACTAACTATTATCAAGAGTACATAATAGATAACGGTAAGTTAATGGCGACCATCACAGTCTCTTTCTTTCTGTCAGTAAAGCTATTCTCAACACGGATTGTAATATCCAGAGAGTGAACATTAACTGACAGCTTCGTCTGCTTTGTATCCAACAAAGAGCTAACAAAACAAAACAATTAAAACACATCAAAACAAAAAGTCAAGAGTCAGTGAACCCTTTTCAAGAGCGCAAAGGTTAACATTACAAAAGTATTTATTCAGCAGAATTCCTATCCAAACTCAAGTATCAAATTATAAAAGGAAAAAGCAAAATCTAATTAATTATAAATGAATTAATTAAGAAAGCTGCTAATTTTGAGATGTGTCAGAAATTGCTATAGATTGACAAAGAAGAGTTTCAAGGAAAGGGTTGAGAAGGGGGCTTGGAGTAAGATTCCTGGAGACTTGTCAGGGTTTGGCAGTCTGCTAATTAACTAATTGACGAGCTACAGAAGACGCAGGACGACATTTCTTAGCACGATGGCTTGAAAATGATTAATTGGACCTGGGCAGGCCAACAGGCAAAATTTTGACATATTCTTAAGATCCCACATAATTGTAAAACTATTTCAATTAACCAACCCTCCCTTAGTTCTTTTCAAACTTTGCCTTCACCTGTCAATTCAACTTGTTTTATGCCCGAAGTGACCCCTAATATTCACAGATTTACTGATTAGCAGACTGTCTAATCAAGATCTCAGACCGGCAAACCCTTCCTTTTGTAATTTTTTAGCTTTTGTCCATACCCATTAGCGAAATTGCCTGATCCAGTTGTATGGCATGTTGTAGTAACATTTCTGAAAATTCACAAAATACAAGTTGCAGGTTAGATAAACCGAAAACCAAAATCTTTCAGAAATCAGCACGTTATTGCTGTCAGTCATTTCTGATTCGCAAAGCCACATATGTTACAAAAATTTCAGTCCAAATTTTATACAATCAAAATCTGGATTTGTTCGATGAGGAACCAATAATTAAGATTTGATAACGATTACTAACCAAAACCATAAGACCGGTTAACCAGAAGTTGTTTTAAACAATATTTAAATTGAATTAGAAATAAACTTGATGAAATCACAGGTTCGACTACATCGACGTTGATAAGTGTAAGTTGTAGTAGTGCCAAGAGAGCTCTCAGAAATTTGTATGCACGCTAGGAAGCGAAGCTCCCAGTGCCCACGAGTGCCCTTCACGAGGGCTTCGCCTGCAAGTGAGCTCACAAATTTCTGTGAGCACAGCAAGCAGTGCTACAGCTGACTTGTAATAGGTCTCAAAAGCCAGAAGACTTCGTTTTCTGGAATGGCATGTCTTGAAAGACTGACATTTATTCCGAAGTTTAAATGCTGTTCAACCTAATTTGCATATTTATATTGGCAGAAAGTATATAAGGAGAACAAAGCAGTGCAGTCAGTCCTGCTGACTGTAAGCAGTCTCGCTGCACACTCCGACAGGAGAGCAGCGAAGGCTTACCGTGCAGTGCAATTGTATGCACGTGGTTGTAGCATGGTTCGGTTACGCTGAGCCATGCTACAAGTCCAAGTTAATTAAGGTTTCAGCAAACATGTGTTTTAATTTTCACTTTACTGCACATTACTACATACTTTTATCCACTCGTAGCCAGGGTTCTTTTGGTTCCAGATGTGCGTCTGGACGCAAAGTTAAGTTTCTTATCTGGACGCAATGAAATTTTAACGGGACGCAAGCTTGACGCAAGATTATTTCGGGAGAAAATTCACTTTTGCAAGAGTAAAAACTTTAAATGTTTCCAGTACCAATTTTTCCGTTTTTTTCCAAAAATTTCTTCGAGTCAGACCCCCGGAGTTCCCACTTTGTCTTGGAATGCCAAGGTGCAAGGTCATGCCTCAATGTTACTCAATGTTATTTGTTAAGTTGTTTCCCATCTGCATCCATATCAGATCTTTTCGAACTCGTGAATTTCACTTCAATAAATATATGGATCTTACCAGGTACACAATCGTGAAAATTTGCATTGTTTTCATTGAACAGGTCAAGCAGGAACAAGATTAGTAATAAAGTAAAAACCCCGAAATTAACAAATTTGTAACTGTAAAGTTTTTGTTTGTTCTAAAAACGTTTTTCGCAAAAAATACACAAATGGCAATTTGAAAAAATGCAAAACTATACGATTTTTCTAAAATTTTCAAATACAAAAGCCTTATGCATGAGCAATTCACGATGAATTTATCGTAACTAGCGTTAATAGTATTTACAAGTGCTTCACTGTATTGCCGTTGAATAATGCAGCACGAAGCATACACGCTTCTTTATTTATTGATACTGACTTATTCAAAATTCAATAATTTACAGATGCAATTAACACAAAAAATGCATTAGCGTTAGGAGCTTCAGTTAAAATAGATATACAAGTTGCCAAATTAATCTTTTAAAACATTTCCACAACGGATTTAATCCGTAATTTCAAAACATCTCCAACTTCTGGGGGGCTCCGCCCCCAGACCCCAGTGCTAATTTGCAATACTGTCATCAAGGAACAGTAGTTCTCAGAGTTTTCGAAACCGAATATATGTTTTAATATTGACTACCTTTCTTCTCAATGATATTCCTAAATATTTCATAAATTTTAAATTTTATGTTAGTTTCACTAACATTGAAAAGTCGGAATAATGTGTGTCAATATCGAAAATTACTCAAGGCATTTGTTAGGTGCAACAGACGCCAAATAAAATCTTTTTAAACATTTCAACTACGGATTATTTTGTAATTTCAATAAATTCTTCAACTTCTGGGGGCTCTGCCCCCAGACCCCCCGCCGTGTATATTGGACACATATACATATATTCTGTAATCCGTAATCTTGTAATCGTGCAATTAAGATAAGCAGCATTTACTTTCTAAATAGTCCAAGTAGCATTACACTACAGGAATTATCGAAATTTTCATAAATAAAACAATTTTTTGCACTAAAAACACGCTAAAACCAGCATTCTGCCTGGACGCAAAATTTCTTAACGGGACGCAACTTAAATTTCGCGGGACGCAAGGTCGACGCAAATCCGAAAACCAAAAAACCCTGCTCGCAGCCCATATGCACAGTCTATTCAAAATTTACCATTTTTGGGATGCAAACTTTACATTGCACGCGAAGATAACAAATGAACTCATTCCACTGAGATTTAATAAGTGTCGTAATATTGACACTTGAAATTGGTGCGTCTGCGTGTGCTGGAGAGTGGAGACACCCACCACAAGTAAAGCTGAGTAAAGTTATGCCAGCTTCAGTTAACAGAAACAAATCAAATTAGGAGTTAGTTTTGAATCTGACTGAAAAGCCATGTAATTAGTTTTGCCATTAGTTAAACTCAATTAGCCTTACTGTAGCGTTTGCAGACTAAATGTCGTCTGTACTCTTACTAAGTCTTTGAAGTTATCGACGATAAATTTCGATACTGTCTCAGTTAATTAAGTCTTAATTGATTAAACTAAAATAGTAAAATCTAATGGGCAGTGTGGGAAGACCTAAATTACCTGTAAACCCCTACTTAAAATGTTAAGTAGCGAAATCTGAACAGGTAAAGCGAACAAATAACGTTTTGTTAATTAACTGAAATTATATTAGAAGCATAGAAATTACTGTAAGCTGTAAATATCTGTTGGCATAAAATATAGCTTAATTTCATTCCTTAACTAAAATGATATTTTTGACAAAACTTTGAAAAATCTGAAGTAGTATCCAGAAATGTTGCTAGCGGGCTGGCTGGTCAGACTTATATATTATGTATTCGAGGAGTTTAGAAGCTGAACCATCTCTGTAAATCGACGTTTTTAATTCAGTTTTCTGCTGTATGCTCCGATTTGCTTAACTGTTGACTCATGACCTGTGCTGGCCTATCTCAGAAATTCGGTCAGCCTGAAACTGCCGGCGCCGATAATTTCCCCGGTCAACAGCGCCAGTAGCCACAAAAACATAGTATTTAAAAAGAGAAGAGGTGTAAAGATTTGGCTCCGCCGGGAATCGATCCACGGACCTCCCGAATTGCTGTTAGGAGTGCAGCCACTACACCACGCAGCCAAGAGAGAAGAGCACATAACCTCTATATCATTGGTGCTCTCTATACAGAAGGATACAGATAATGCATTTAAAGTCTGACCAAATGTAGAAAGCGAATTTGTTTTCTTTAAGCTCAAAAATGTTTCGAGATAGCTACCATAAAGTATATGTCGCAGTAAAGTAGTACATTTAGGGATCTACTACATCCCTAGAAAACTTCAGTGATGAACTACATCACTTTGTACATTGGAGGTTAAAGGCCTCAAATGCACAACATTACTAACATATGCCAGGTTTGCAGGTAAGGTAACATGTAAGGTTTGCAAAAATTTATGCACATTGAAGATTTAGTTTTCGCGGTCAAACAGATCTGGTTCTGCGGCATATTTTCTCAGTTACAACCTTTTCAACCAAACTGCACCCAATTTTCGGAATTTAATGATCACGATATGGTTATTTAAAACCTTTTGACAATCTGAACACGTTTAATAATACAACCATTTCCCAAAATGCACTCGATTCCCAAATTCACGACAACAAAGGCTTCCGGGTTTAAATATTTTCCATCATCAACAGTTTTGGGGTTATGGGTTTATGGGCTTATGGGTTTTCACTCGAAAGGTCTTGACGACCTGAACAACCTTTGTAATACATACAACCAGATCCCAGAAATGCGCCCAGTTTGCGGAATTCACAAAAACTTTCATCTATGAATAGTGAACTCGAGAAATTGGTACATTTTCAGGTATTATTTCCAGCTCATAAGTAGCTTTTAAACAATACCCTATCATTCAAAAGCAAGTGCAAAAATAAGCACTCTATTCGATCATGGATACGAAATCTTGTTTGTGGTGAAATTTTGGAGAAATTAAATATTTTAATAAATTAAATTATTAATATTAAATATTTTCCGTTATTCAAACCCGATATACCTGTTGTTCAGGACGATTATAAAAATATGCTGTTGGGGTTTGCTCTAAATGCATAAGTTCGCAATAAACGACCAAACACAATTTTGGTCGTACAATATAGCATATACAAAAGTGCGTCCGGCGGATTTTGCCACTTCTGAGCAGGGTTTTTTTTGGTTTTCGGATTTGTGTCAACCTTGCGTCCCGCTAAATTTAAGTTGCGTCCTGTTAAGAAATTTTGCGTCCAGGCAGAAATCTTGTTTTAGCGTGTTTTTTAGTGCAAAAATTGTTTTATTTATAAAAATTTCGATAATTTCTTTAGTGCAAAGCTATTTAGACTATTTAGAAAGCTGATGCTGCTTAACGGTAATGCACGATTACAGGACTACCTAACAAGAATATAGATGCGTCCAACATACACGACGGGGGGTCTGGGGGGCGGAGCCCCCAGAAGTTGAAGAATTTTTTGAAATTACAGAATAATCCGTAATGGAAATGTTTAAAAAGATTTTATTTGGCGTCTGTTGCAGAACTTAGTAATTTTCGATATATATATATATTATTGACACACATTATTCCGATATTTCAATGTTAGTTAAACTAATTAAAGTATTAAAAATTTATGAAATATTTAGGAATATCATTGAGAAGAAAGGTAGCAAACATTAAAACATACATTCGGTTTCGCAAACTTTGACAACTGGTGATCCTTAATAGCAGGATAATTGTAAATGAGCACCGGGGGGTCTGGGGGCGGAGCCCCCCAGAAGTTGAAGAATTTTTTGAAATTACAGAATAATCCGTAATGGAAATGTTTAAAAAGATTATTTGGCAACTGTTACATCTATAAACTAAAGCTCCTAACGCTAATGCATTTTTTGTGTTAATTGCATCTGTGACTTCTTGAATTTTGAATAAACTCAGTATAAAGTCAATAGAGAAGCGTGTATGCCCCAGGCAGCGTTATTCAACTGCAAAACAGTGAAGCATTTCTAAATACTATTAACGTTAGTTACAATAAATGGATAGTGAATTGCTCGTACATAGGTCTTTTGGTATTTGAAAATTTCAGAAAAATGGTAATCTTGCGTTATTTTAAGTTGCCATTTGTGCATTTTTTGCGAAAAACGTTTTTTTAGAAGAACCAAAAAATTTGGATATTCTGCTTCTGCTACAGTTACAAATTTTGTTAATTTCGGGGTTTTACTTTAGTACTAATCTTGATCCTATACCTGACCTGTTGAATGTATATAAATGCACCTAATAATCTCTATGTATTTATTGACGTGAAATTCATGAGTTCGAAAAAATCTGATATATATGGATGCAGGTGGACAACAACTTAACAAATAACATTGAGTAACATTGAGACATGACCTTGCACCTTGGCATTCCATGACAAAGTGAGAAACACCGGGGGTCTGGGGGCGGAGCCCCCAGGACCCGAAGAAATTTTTGGAAAAAACGGAAAAATTGGTACTGGAAACATTTAAAGTTTTTACTCTTACAAAAGTGAATTTTCTCCCGAAATAATGTTGCGTCTAGCTTGCGTCCCGCTAAAATTTCATTGCGTCCAGATAAGAAACTTTGCGTCCAGACGCACATCTGGACGCAAAAAAACCCTGCTTCTGAGCAAACGCACTTTGGCGAAAAATTTTCCTTCCAATTTCAGACAACGTTATTATTAGTTGAGAACTTTCCATCGTACCAGAATATGTAAGTTACTCTCAGCAGTTAGCGGTATTGAATTTAAAAAGCGGAACAGACTGTCTAAAAATTAATTAGCAGGAAATATTGGAGAGCAATTCAATTTGACTTTATAAAAAATTTATTTATCCAGAGAGAGAACATAAAGCAAAAACATTAACAACAGAAAATTCAACATTTGAACAAAAATCAGGAAAGATATTGAGAATTTCTTCAAAAAAATTTTGCAATTTTGTAAAAAATTGGTACAAATTTTCAAAAATTTGCTGCATTTGCCGGATCGGTAAAATCACGCCGATCCGAAAATTTATCGATCCGATCCGACCCCAGATCGATCGATCCGATCCGTCGATCCGATCCACATCACTACTCTCCGTACAGCAAGCTACTGGTTGCTGGTTCAGTCCTTGAACGCAATGTGTCTGCACCTTACTGATTGTTGCTTTAGTCATTAAAACCATGCTTAATTGGACAAAATTAAGACTTAAGGCTACCAAGTTATAAAGCCATGAAAACGGCACATTTATACAAATTGGGAGGCCATTCCAGTATATAACACAATTTCTATCTGTATTTGTGGGGCAAATAATTTAGTCTAAACACACTCCTTGTTCAAATTTCTCTATTCTCTAATTGAGTATACATATGATGCCACACATACTGTGTAATTAAAACCAGACCTGTCTTTCTTGTTATAAACCGGCGAAGGGAGATTTTGAAGGTTTTCTATAGAAGCAGAGCTTATTAAAAGGCTACAAAAATTGTACAACACCCTTGTCAACCTACGCAATGTTCTGTTCTATTATGTTAGTACTGTTTCAGTAGTTAATGGAATGGATGGAGTATGTATATACATAGGTGATTAAAACTTATATATATTCAATTAGTTGGCTGGGAGTCCAACGAAAATACTTTATTATTGGTCCAAATGTAGTATTGCCTGATCAGATGCTTAGTGACTCTTAACCAATAACCAATCCCCTCAAAGCTTGGGAATCCATCGCTTTCATAGGCTTGGCAGCGGACAATTCTAATCTGTAGGTCTCTCACAGTGTGGGCTGTGGGTTCAATTTTAGCTTCATTGTCAAGTCTGTGTAATCCGGTGACCCTACATTTTCTGCATGTCTGTCTTAACAAGCCAAGGGATAATGAAACCTTAAACTATAGGACAGGTACATAAGTCTCACTACAGATTCTACGTAAGACAGTGATCACTAAACTATGTGATCTAAACTAAATACTACAACACTAAATGTAGACTGTCACTGTGATTTGCCATATATGAAATAGTAATTTTAGCAAATTAAAGCAGACATTTGCTGTTCACGCCATTGATGAGTACATTACTCTTGAAAATATGAAGTTGCGAATACCTAAATAGCTGAAATCACATTAGAATAATTTTCGATTTAGCAGATGTTTTAATTTTCCTATGATTCTTGACTGGATCAGGTTTTGTAAACATTTGAATTGGCATTGCTGATCGGCCTGCCAGCCAGTAGTCAGCCGGTCAATGGAGGGACCTATATATCAGCAGTTTAGAGTTTCTTCTGTTGTATGTCAGGCCGGCCTGGCTTACCCTTTAATGCCGAATGGGTCATATGGCCCAGGTGGCGATTTTGGACTTGTTTTTTCTGGGACAGGGTCCAGTTACCGGTTGGCTGTCTGGGCATTTATTCCCTTTTTCAACACACCCTAGTTTGGAAAAATAAAATATGGAATTTCTATAGCCTTTCCTGACAATGTGCATTTCAATTCACAAATTGTATGCCAATTAATTAGTTAAATAAATATTCGATAACCTTCAAATTTTACCGTCATCTATATACTTGTGAGTTGTAATAAGTTGCATTCTTATGCTCATTTCTTGATTCGCCAAAAAGAGCCGAAAGGATATTATCATTTCAGATGTTTTCCGTCACAACTCTATGGTACGCACAAAAAAAATCGGAAAATAGGACTGTTATTGCAAAAGCTGGTGCGCATTTTTCATGGGCCCGGCCGCGTATTTATAAAATACACTCACACTACGCGCATATGGAAAGTGCACGGGCGTGACGCGCACTGTTTTCAAAATGCACTCACACTACGCGCATATGGAAAGTGCACGGGCGTGACGCGCACTGTTTTCAAAATGCACTCACACTACGCGCGTTATGGGAAAATTTTGCTTGCCTGTTTTTATATAAGTAAAGGAATGGACATCTAATCTATATTTAGCCTCCCACTTCCATTCCGTGTCTCTGTTATACTTCCAAAAACAATGTATAGGTTTCTTTTTTCAACACATAGTATCAGTCCGTAAATAGTAAATAGCAGACAGTTTTTATTTATATACTTGAGATTTGCAAGTTATAATGCGATATGATTTATTTGATGTAATTATGTTTTTTAATTGTTTCACATCAACAAGTGACATCGTTTTAAGCCGTGCTCGAGCATACAATGGAGTGGCATTGCTGGAATTCATTGTGGGGATCTTGGAAAATTATTTTGTGGGTCGTTTGCTGGAGTTTGCTCATGGCAGAAATTTAAAGCCGTATAAAGTGCTTCAAAGTTTAGCGGCTACTACGATCTCCGAGAAGGATGTTGAAAAACTGGAAGATGGTAAATTTTTGGTTTTGGATTCTCAAAAAGGAGTTAAGTACCACGTGGATGGAGACATCGGGTTTTGCTCTTGTTCTCATGGCATAACGGGTCGATTTTGTGCTCACCAAGCTACGATAGTAAACCTATTTTATATCGATATGCCCAATATTCCTGCTGTTTCTAGTCAGGATCGATTCAATGCTGCCAAACTAGCTCTGGGAGACGCTGTGCGAAATATTGAATTCTACGCGCTTCTCCATGATAAAGACCCTCCGGAATCAGAAATGCCTGCCCCAAACGAAAACCGTCGACAAGAAAGCCTGCAATCGCCTGAAGCTGTCATGGATGATGTGGAACTACAGTCTGAGCTTACTTCAACTTCTTCATTGGAGACATTAACTTCTTTGCACGCATCGCTGATAAACCGTTTCAGCGGAGACGAAACGGTGCTTAAAGCTCTGGACAAACACCTGCTTCGACTGGGAAAAATTGTGACTGCCTCCCAGTATGCAAGTTTTCTTTCCACTGCTGGAAGTTGTATTGGGCTGCCTTCCCGTGGAAGATCATCCATCAAAGTTCAGCCTACCGCTAGAGCCAGGAGGTTGAGCCAATACAAGGGAGCTAAGCGACTTGTGCCTGGAAGAAGAGCTACAGACTCAGCTGATTGTCCTAAAAAGCGGGCGCATACACTGAAACTGTCAGTGGATAAGAACTTGCCGCCAGCGCGATTGCACTAATCTCAACAGTGGCATAATTTTACATTAAGATGAAGAAGACGAAGAGGAAGAGGTTGCAACAACTTTCCTGAATTAGAAAAACTGGAAATTGATAGGAATATTATTGCGTTTTTCCTTGAACTTCTTCTTCTTCCTCTTCTTCCTCTTCCTCCAAGTAGTACAGTTTATACCGCAGAACTAAGCAGTAACAAAATGTTTTGAATTTGCTTGAGTTTGCCCTGTTTGGTTCTTGCTATTTTACCCGCTGCTGACATTTGATATTTTGGTAATTCTGGTAGGAGCTGTGCGTTGTCTGTGGCAGTATTAAATAATGGACTTAATTAGATAAGATGTGGATATAATTTTGATTTTGTGGAACAAATAGCCTAATTGAAAAAGGCTGAATGAACATTTGCACCCAATATTAATGCATTTTGCACTCTATGGCACCCGTGTACTTTCCTTACGCGCGTAGTGTGAGTGCATTTTGAAAACAGTGCGCGTCACGCCCGTGCACTTTCCATATGCGCGTAGTGTGAGTGCATTTTGAAAACAGTGCGCGTAACGCCCGTGCACTTTCCATATGCGCGTAGTGTGAGTGCATTTTATAAATACGCGGCCCGGCCGGGCCGCAAAAATACGGCCCGTGCTGGTATCTAATCCATACCAAATTTGAACTAAAATCGGTAAGGTTTAGCGAAAGTTACGCACCGCACTGGTGTGCGTCTGCCGTAGTATCGCCAAAAACAGAACTTAAATTCACACTGTGGGTATACCTTACTTCCGTTTCGAATTTCATTTTGATGAACGTTCAAACCACGAATAAGCAAATTGTCAATTAGTGTCAAGTCAACTGAAGTTTACATCAGAAAAACAACTATCAGACAAACACCAGAAAACATCACATAACACTTATGTAGAATTGTGCAATGTATACCCATATAACGCGTGATATATGCCTGAATTAGCATGACTGAGCTAAGTGGAAGTAGTCTAGTTCCAACACAGTAATGCTAATTAGGGCTAATTGAACGAATAGCTAATTAAAAGCTCCCATATACCCATGTCTAGCTAACGTTAAGCTGAAAGCACGAAAATCTATTAAGCTTAAGCAGAGAACACGAAATAGGGGCAAAACAGAAACCTGAAAAAATTGCTATAGCTCTCTTAATTAGTGTTAATTAAATTGAGATGAAAGCAAACCGTTATTAATAGGAAAATTCATTGCCGAGCTAAGCTTTTTTGCAACTTAGGTGAAGCATAAAACTGTAATTTGGACTTACCGTGCATTGCGATTGCATCACATCAGATTAGGATAGGATTAACTGTTGTGGAGTGGATTCACTGAGGTAGCTTGAGAACTAAGAGAAGCTTGAGAACTTCAATTTTTAAGAGGAAACCTGGGCTAAGTCCTCAGTTAATAAATAGGTCATCAAAATTTGGTTTCATGTATATAAGCCGGAGTAAATCAAGTAAAGTCTGACCAAACGGCTGTCCTAGGAACAGGGATTTCCGACATTTAACGATTTGCAAACAACTTTGGGTCTCAACCGCCCCACTGAAGATAAATTGCGCGTTGCATAGATTCACAACCATATTTTGCTGTGAAATCCGTTCGTTATAAAATTAGTAGGATTAAACTTAAAACTTAGCCATGGTGTCAGCAATAAAATTAATAATTTAGCCAACAAACAAATTAAAGCGGGTACTCCCCTCTGTAAGAACTATTACCCGTAGAAAGTCCGGAACATCCCGTGTGTCAGGCAGAACCTTCGGGTACGACGACGACTTTGAATGAAACTGTAAAGTAACTTGTACAAATAAGGTAACTTGAGCACCTAAGTGAGTACCTACATAGAGACCGACCAGCAGATTCATCTTAGAGGAGCACGAAAACATTACAAATAAATATAATAGCGCATCAACATCTAATTCTACAGGGAAAACATATCTGATTTAATACATGTTCCAGTTTAATATGAATGTTCGATGATATGCAATGGTATCGCATAAGAATGAATCGACTGAAGTTTAGATCCAGAATGACAGGTGTGTCCCTTACTTGTTTTCTGTTGTGTAGTGGATGATGAAGATGAAGTGGCACCTGGGCTGGCTAGCGTACGGTGGTTTGGTGATTCCTGATCGGTGCTGTGCTTCCGGCCAGACATTGGGCAATACTGTTGCCTTACGTGTCAGATTGCCCGCCGGAGTGCTGCATCGCCATTCGCCCATTTCAGTTGCTCTGCAGTTATGAGCAGATAAGCAAAGCATAGCTAAAGTCTGACCAAAAAATGTAGAAAGCGAAATTGTTTGCTTTATATCTCGTAAACGCTTCAAGATAACTGCTATAAATTATATATTTTCTGAACCGGAATGATGAGATCTTTCTTCTCGTGAAAAAATTTTTTTGAAATTTCCCGTGCGATTTCAAAGGGTGCCGCTTTTATATATATGTCCAGAAGGATTGGTAAATGCTACAACCACGATTTTTTCAGGAAAATTTTCCCCTTGCCCGAATGTCCTACACACCAAATTTCAGCTTTGTTGGTTGAAAATTGCGTGAGTTATTCCATTTTTTAGATTTTCAAAATCCTTTGATCTTTGCCGCTTTTTCGACTTTGACTGGTTGTTACTCGCCACTCGCTCAACGAAAAAAATTTTTTGATTGGATTTTCAGGACCGCCTGGGTGCCCGCTTTCATCTGATATACGTGGTATTTCAAAATTTGAAAGTCGATTTTTTCGAAAAATACCACTTTTTGACCCAAAATTCCGGCAAAGCGAATCCACCAAAAGTGAATAAAAATAACATAATCATAAAGTTCATTATGAGCTGAATCCAACGATATAAAGTTTTCGTGGCTACGACTTATATTGCGCCAGCAATGAATTTTTAAACATTTCCCTTATTTCAAGCTGGTTTTTGGCTTCCTTTGATGTTGCCGCCTAGATTTACCTGAACCAGCGTAAACTAGCAAAAACCAGCTGAAATAAGGAAAATGTTTAAAAATTCATTGCTGGCGCAATATAAGTCGTAGCCACGAAAACTTTATATCGTTGGATTCAGCTCATAATGAACTTTATGATTATGTTATTTTTATTCACTTTTGCTGGATTCGCTTTGCCGAAATTTTGGGTCAAAAAGTGGTATTTTTCGAAAAAATCGACTTTCAAATTTTGAAATACCACGTATATCAGATGAAAGCGGACACCCAGGCGGTCATGAAAATCCAATCAAAAAATTTTTTTCGTTGAGCGAGTGGCGAGTAACAACCAGTCAAAGTCGAAAAAGCGGCAAAGATCAAAGGATTTTGAAAATCTAAAAAATGGAATAACTCACGCAATTTTCTACCAACAAAGCTGAAATTTGGTGTGTAGGACATTCGGGCAAGGGGAAAATTTTCCTGAAAAAATCGTGGTTGTAGCGTTTACCAATCCTTCTGGACATATAAAAGCGGCACCCTTTGAAATCGCACGGGAAATTTCAAAAAACTTTTTTCATGAGAAGAAAGATCTCATCATTCCGGTTCAGAAAATATATAATTTATGGCAGTTATCTTGAAGCGTTTACGAGATATAAAGCAAACAATTTCGCTTTCTACATTTTTTGGTCAGACTTTAGTATGACTCTCCCTTCGTCGCCTGCATGCTGTCCCAAAATGGGAAGCTGGAGCAGACACCTTCTCGGCCTTTCGGCTCCGGTAGTAAGGCATCCATTAACTGCTCATAGGCAAGGTAGAGGAGCACAGCATCTTTCGACACTCCAAGCCCCAACCGTAGATGTGGTAGGATCAGAGACAAACACTGGTGTGTGATCCATTTTGAGTGCATGATTCGTTTGCACCGAGCACTCCCTCGCAGGAGTTAGGCGGACCACGTTGCAGATGTGCTGATATATATCTCAAGGGGAGTACTTTCCACCGGGAACTCCGCCCCCCTGCTCTTGACGATAAATGGATTAAGGATTCTTTAGCGTGCACTACCCCCAGCAAGGCAGCACACGGGGCCCACCAATTTAACGCCTCATCCGACCGGCGGAGCAGTGTCCTAAGTTTCTTACTCAAGGAAGCAATGTAACGTCATAATTATGGCTAAGGTTGGAATCGAACCTCGGACCTTCCGATCCTAAGTAGCCATTCAACCACATGGTCACACGTCAAGACATCTCGACGGTCGATGCAAAGAAGTTATGTCTTATAAATGTTAAGTATAATAAGATCCTTTTCCAAAACCGCTTTAATCGTACAGAATCGTCGACCAGCACTTTCATTCAAACAACAAATTAAACCTATGTACGAAGAAATGTTACAATAAGTAAACTGAACTATTGTGGGATGTTACCCATTACCATTAGGGCACTGATAGCTAGCTGCGCAGCGGCGCAGCACTGAAAATTATATGTTGTGCTATCTTCATACGTGTGACGTAAAGTATATTCTATTTGGTGAAATTATACAACTTTGAACTATTTCGACAATTGTCTTATTCATGAATGATAAAAGTGATTTCTTTCTGGGCTAGCTACGCCAGTAGCACAAAGTATATATAAGAGAGAAAGTGTAGGCTGAGTTCAGTTGTAGTTGGTGTGTCAACAAGGCTGGGGGTGGTTGATCTATTATTGGGTAGGAGTTGTTGGGCTAGGTTTAGGTTTTGGGAGTGGGTAACGCCCTCCCTCGTGTGCTTTATTCCCGCTTATTGTGCTCCTTTGTATTTTGTATCAATCCTGTATGTCTATTTCAAAGTTGGAGTGAGTAGTTTATGTCTGGTACAGTAAAGTCTAGCGGTATTTTAGTCTATCAGTTTAGGGACGGTCGCTTAGGGTCCGCAAGTAGTTCTATCTCAATTTACTCGCTAATTTACGATACTCTCGCATCTTCTCTCAACTGGCTAGGACTAGACATCACACACTGAGCACCTACTTGCAATCTTTACTGAAGTCCGACATTAGTTTATTCTAGAGGTACACATATAGTACTTCACAAATAGTGGCGACCGTGATTTTTCAGTAGATGTCCAAAGTTCTAGCTTTTTCTGAGAAGAAAAGGGAGCACGATAAGCGAGAAAAGCAAAGAGCACAACTTTGGGGGCTCTTATCATACTTTGACGGACCGGTTGATTTAGACAGAGGTACTCCCATGGCCTCCAAGCAAACTATTGCAAAATCGGGGGGTCGTGGTCGGGGGGGTGTCTCCCCCAACGCTAGTCCGGGGGGTACGGCTCCAGGTATTGGAAGGGGGACCCCCAGAAGACCGGAAGGCTACGTACCCGACCTCCCCCCACAATTATGGGAAGGGCAAAATTCCAAAGCGAAACCGGTAACAGATAGAGGATCAGGAGGGCGTGGGGGACCCTCCCGGATTCCCCCCCACCCACAAGTTCCCGCCGGACCCAGTCCCAGTTGGGGGTTTCGACCTCCACGGCTCCGTCTACTTCTTTAGAGGCCCCGTATGGTGGCCATTTAAGTAAAACTTTTGGGGGGCCAGTGACTCGGTCACAATCCGGAGCTAATCGTCCCCAAGTGTCGCAGTCTGCGGGTTCCCGCCCTTCAATGTCGCAGTTGGGGGGCCCCCAAGTCCTATCTGATGCCATTCCCCCAGAAATAGTAGTTTCGGGGGAGGAAACTACGGTAAAATCTCTGTCTGGGGGACCAGAACTGCTGCAGACTTCAGATTCGCTTCAGGGGGGGGGCAACTGTTCACTCCCGGCCCTCAATTTGATGCTTTTGATGATTCTGTCGAAATTGACGACTCAGACTCGCAAGATGAGCAACTTTTGTCAGCTATGCAGAATTATTTGGACTACAGGCGGAAAGATCTTGGTTTGGCGCCAGTCGCAGTTTCGGAACTTTTGGGGGGGAAACGTTCGGGATCGAAAAGCTCGGAATTAAAAAGTTCGGGGGAGCGAAGTTCGGGGGAAAATAACCCCGAAACAGTTCCGAACCAAACTTCCGAAAATGACCTGATTCAGTTACAACATCAGCAAATCCCTCCCACTTCCGCGAAGTCTGCAGCTGCGGCCCCTCCCCAGGCCCAGGAAGATATGGCAGAAAAACCCGACAGAAGATTGGGTGGACATGATCAGATTCGGGGGGCGCCCGTTCCTTCTCCCCAGGGACGACCCGAATCTTTTGCGCCCGAGTGCCAGTCTCAGTCGCAAAGTACGTCTAATTTTACGTCAGACCAAGGGTGCAGTTCGGCCTTGTCGTCCCGGGGACAGGTGGGGCAACCCACTTTGGGAGTCCCCAGTCTTGCAAACGGCGCCCCAGGGGGATCATCTAATTTTTGTCAAAATTCAGGACATGTTTGGTGTCCACCGTCTGTACAGCACCCGCAAGGTACGTTTCAGCGTGCCTCTCCGTCAGGTCAAGCACAGGCCGCCCAGAACGTTCAACAACCGGCCCAAATGCCGTCGTCCATGCCGGGTTTTTCTCAATCACAGTCCCCGGCTCAGCAGCCATTATATACGTACACACCTCAGATTGTGCAGCCTGTGCCGTCTACGGCACAATCCGGCTATTACGCCGTTGACATGTACGGAAATCCAGTATACGTATATAATTCACCGGCACAATTTGCTGCTGGAACTGCTGTTGCCTTACAGCCGGCGGCCCATACGTACGTACAGGGACCTACCCAGGCGGTTACGACTCCGGCGGCATCAGCTGTAAATCAGACGGTGGAAACCAGTCCACAGAACGTCAAAACATCAGATTTTGTACTGGGAAATTCAAGGGTGGCCACCGACCCGCCTCCTCCGCCGGATAGGGGGGGCGCCCCCCCGGGTTTTTCTGCACAGCAGGTCAGTCAAAACGGGGTTTTTTCCAACAAGGAGGAGCGAGCGACGCCTGTTCGTCACCCAACTCCGGCGACCATGGTGGCCACAGATGCTTCAGTTTTAGGCCACGATCCGCGCCTTTTTCGTACGTATATTGAAATTCTCCGGGACGTTCCGCGGTTTGACCCAGAGTTACCCTATGTCGAAGACTGGCTCCCACAATTCGAATCTGCAGTGGAAACGTATCAAATTCCTAAAGATCAGTGGCCTCGTCTTTTATACAGTAAATTGGCGGGTAAGGCTCAAATTTACGCCTCCCGTGCGGGTCTTTCTATGATCGACTCATACGACAGTATTTTGAAACTTTTGAAGACTCAATTCCCTAAACCGCAGTTGTCGTATCAGCAAAAATATACAGCTTTTGTTAACCGACTTCAACGTCCCGGAGAACATATACGTAAGTATATCTCGGAACTTCAAGCTTTGGCATTAGATATTTGGAATGACCCGGGTGACCGGGAGAAGCACTGTGCCCAGCAGGTCTATGCCGGGGCAAATGACAAGTACGCGGCGTCGCTCGTCCCTTTGGGGGCGTACGGAGAACCGTATATGGAGGACATCTTGCGAGTGATTGATAAACTTGATGCCCGCACCCCACGGTCCACCCCAGGGGAGGCATTGTCATATGACCCTCCAATTTACCATGTGGCATCTTCAGAGAGAGCAGAACCGAGTGGGAGTTCCAGCGATCCGTTGGAACAGCTGCGTAAGGAATTACAGGATCTAAAGGTGCTGTGGGAAACAGGGAGGGAAGCACGCCCTAGATTCGACGATAGGCGCAAGGATAAGTGCCTCCATTGCGGCAGGAGGGGCCACGATCCTAACAATTGTTGGGACAAATACCCTCAGTTGGCCCCGGCAGGTTGGAGGGGTCGACCCCTTCCCAGGGAACAGGTAGCTGGAGTTACGCAGTACGTACCAGTTTATCCGCAGTTTTGCGCACAGCAGCCAGTCTATCCAGCTTTACAACCTGCTCCTGTCCCTTTAGCTTTGCCTGCGCCACAACCCTCTTCGGGTCAACACGCATATGGTCCACAGTGGGAGGCACCGCCGGGTCAGAGCACGGGTCAGGCGGTCTCATCTGGTACAGCTGCACCTGTATTGCCGGCACCCTTAGCCCCGGCTCCAGCACCTTCAGTCCGAGGCGTTACCACGCAACCTTTGGCGGCACCGTTAGCACAACATTTTGTTAGAGCATCAGACCAGAGCGTTGCAAATCCACAGGGGGGCACCCTCCCTCCCCGTGTTTTGGCCCAACAAAAAGGGGTTGAACACCTTATAGGTTATGTTGAGACCGAACCACAGCCTTCGGAGCCACACGTGTTTGGGGTAGGTTCTCCAGCGGATACGACTCCCGAACAAATTGTTCAGTCTTTTTCTATGATCCAGTCAAATTTTACGACGTTAGCAGCTATTCACATGCATACGTATAATCATATGAAAAAGTTTACTGAGGTTTTGAAGAAGGAAATTTTCGATTTGGGCCATACCATCGCAGATGCGTGGCCGGAAAAACTCGAACGTGAAGATATTTTGCGCTGTGAAGTGACGGTGCCCGAAACTGACGAAGTAGTCCAACCCGTGGAGGAGGGTCCCGACCCTCCCCCTCTGCTCTCTCTGAATGGGGAATCTCCCTCACCGACTGTGATGTCTTGGGAGCAGACTGCGAGACTCGCTGTGTCTCAGTCACAGGGTGCGGTGGTTAACGCGGCCTCTGGGACTGGGACCAGTGGGGGCGTGTCTGGGTGTGCGGCCGATCCACCATCCAGACCCGCCCCGGGGGGTGTGTCGGCTCCAGAAAAGCCCCTACATTCCTCTCAAGCTCGTGTCTCTCAAGACCCTTATATCAATGATATGGTCTTTGCAGTTGATGATAATTTGGGTATCCCTCCCCCTCTTGTCGCCTCAGCTCTTACGTATAAGTTGGCAACTGATTCAGCTTTTGAAGATGATAGCGTTTTTTCTTTTGCCTTCTGGCCAACGGAGGATCTACCTCAAAAAGAGGGGGTAGCTCTGAGTCTACCCCAAAAAGAGGGGGTAGGTGTGAACCTACCCCAAAAAGAGGGTGTAAAGGCAGTAAAATGCCCTATGGCTGAAATTCTTCCGATTGATGCTTGTCAGGACCAAGATGAACTTCCAGAAGTGAAATCTACACAAAAAAGGGTAACAGCTCCACCCGAACCCCGCGACCCTCCCCTAACAAGTGACTCGAGCTTGGGAGACGGTGGGGAGAAAGTTTTGAAATCGTGTCTTTTACAGGGGCAGGACCTTTCCTTTATTAAAGAAGGGCATAGTTTGGGTTTACCTCTAATTCCTGTAGCTTTTTTAGAGGAAGTTAAAGTTTGGGTGGAGGACCAGCCGGTTTTTCGGCTACGGGAGGAGTCAGAAACTCTTTTGGCTCCTCCCTTTTCTAAATTTGGTCTTGTATGGGGGGAAGGTTGGCCTCAGGAGGTGAGGGGGGTTGACTCCACCCTCCTGGAGTCGCCTTCGTTGGGAGCTCAGCTTGCGCCTGGGTCCGACCGGGCCAGTTTAGCTGCTAAACCTCCGTCACGGGACCACCCTGAACTTATTCTTTGAAGTTTAAGTCATCCCGAACTTGTCATCCCGAGCTTTTCTCATCCCGATCTTGTGACTTCTGTACAAACTTCTTTCACGTCTGATACAAACTTGCCTCAAATTTCGGACAACAACTGGCATTATCACTATCTATCAACGTCAGTACATCCGGGTGAACATGGACATGTACGTATTCCATTGCCTGACCTTTTTCGGAGCACTATTTCGGAATATATTTATGTACGTACACATGCCCAGAAAAAACGCAAGGACAAATATGATTCTAAAGGTAAACCTTTTGAGTACAAAGAAGGTATGATGGTTTGGAAAGACGTTTCTCGAGCAAATATTCCGAAGGGGGCAAGCCGCAAATACCTTCCAGCTTTTGAGGGGCCTTTCCGGGTCCTTAAAGTTATTTATCCTACCAACTGTCAGATCAATCTACTCTCAAGTTAGACGCCCCTCCTGAAACTGTTCATGTGAATAGATTCAAACCGTTTCTGATGGAATTGACACCCGACCAGTAACCTCTATTTTATTTTCCCCTCAACTGTAGTATTGCATCTATCAAAATGTTTGGCGCAGGGCTTTACCTCACTTTCAGGAATATATCATATGGGTACTTACGCTAATTCGAGAAATGTGTACTTATGTCTAACGTCAATTATTCTTTAAGGGCGCGTATACTTCCTTTATGTTTGCGCAGTGTAAACATAGTGCGTTAGTCTTTAAACTCCAAAGGCCTACTTAGCACAGGACACTATAGCCCCTGCCTATTCAATTTATATGCATAAACATATAAACTGTGTACATGCAGACACAAGACAGGCTAAGTCAGAATTAAGAATCTCGTGTACACACACTACGTATTCATAAAGAAATAATGAAAAACGCCTGCCTGCAGTCACTAAGGCCGTAGCCTTAGTCCGAACAGGAGAGAGCCAATGGGCGCTGTGAGCGCTCTTACCCAGAGAGAACTAATCTCTGGAGCTCCTGCCTGGTGGAGGCAGGCAGGAGCTCCAGAGATTAGTTCTCTCTGGGTAAGAGCGCTCACAGCGCCCATTGGCTCTCTCCTGTTCGGACTAAGGCTACGGCCTTAGTGACTGCAGGCAGGCGTTTTTCATTATTTCTTTATGATTAATGCCTTGTATCCTTCGTGGATCCGCCTGCTGGCCAGCGTTTACTTCATTTTCTTGACGTACACACTACGTATTGAAAAGAATTTACGTTAACGCAGTATAGTAATGCTTGCGCACTTTAGGAATTCAGTGATAACATTCCTACGTTAAATAAAGAAAGCGATCATGGGTGCTAATGACATGTCAGGAAAGTGACGTAAAGCCCTGCGCCAAACATT